>CM019068.1:183909592-184187609 GCA_009667805.1 Leptobrachium leishanense | reverse complement strand
CCGCGGTCGATCGAAGCGGGGAGCAGGCGGTAAGCTGGATGAGTCGCAGCTGACAGACAGAGGGCCAGACAACAGATCCGGTGGTCGGCATCCCCCGGCAACATCGAGCGGAGAGGCGTCCTGGGCCAGCCGAATCTAAAGCTTGCGCTGGATGGGTGAGAGGCCCCAAGGCCGTGTTTAAATAAGAGCGTACGCTGCTGTTTCCTTCTAAAACCCACAGGGCCCCAACTGACTAGTCGAAGACATCGCTGAAGTAAACTCACTGGCCAGTTGAGAAGTACCCGGGTACCCTACACACACAAATACATATCACCTCATGTTCTGGGACTTAACCTGTGCAGGACTCATTTTCCTTTTCCGAACCGGGACAAGGGGGCAAAGTTAAAGTTATATTCCGAACATTTTTTCCTCTTTTTGTTCCCGCTGCGCGTTCACCGTGATACGAGAACTGTGTATTTTATTGTGTCCCGCTACGGGGTTTTTCCTCGAATTTCGTATCTTTTAATTTTCTGCTCGGTCGGGGTTTTTTCCGAAAATACGAAGTCCTCGTGTTTTCGTTTCTTTTACCGCTACGCGTTTATCGTGTTACGAAAGTACTGTAAATCTTCCTGCATATACCGTGTCTTAAGAGCTGCAAACCTTTTAGTAAACCTTTTAAATTGTAAAACTGTCCAGCGTGTTGGAGTATATTTATTCCCTAGTGCGGGGAGACTGACCCGTGGTTCATTTTCAGCGGCTCCTCCGGGAGTGAGCGCTACACATTCTTATTGCTAAAACATCAGGCAGACATGGCCCTCTAATCAGGCACTGTAACGGGCTGCCCGTCGGGGCCTTCCAAGGACTCACTTGAGGAGCATGCGGCCGTTGGATGACAGAGCTGGGACAGTGCGGGCTGGCGGGCCGGGTGCATGTGGCAGAGAGGCGGCGCAGGGAGGGAGCCACTGCACCTGCGGCCACGGCAGACCCCCCCCCCCCACAACCAGGATCCAGGGAGCCACCACTGACTGACCACCAGGCTAAGGTAAGGTGACACATTTCTAAAAAAATAAAATCTGAGGACATTTTTAAATGTCCCCGGGAACATAAAATAAAATCTTTTTTTCTTTCTATTACTCACCTGATTCCTGGATCCATCAACAAGCGCAGCCTCCCGTCTCCCACGCTGTTAGAAGCTGCATATACCGGCGCGCTGTGTGCAGCTTCTGAGAAGATACGCTATTAGTGTAGAACGAGCAATGCAAAATGCGCAGCCGGCTTCCTCGCTACACTAATAGCGTATCTTCTCAGAAGCTGCACACAGAGCGCCGGTTAAAGCTAGCGTCAGACTGTAGAGGTGCTGCCCGGCAGTGTGAGGATTCATATGCTGCATTAATTATTCTTCTTACAAATTTGGTTACTTAACCCGTTTGCGTTTGGATTGTAATATTGTTACATCCAGGGCCCCGGGTGGCGATGGGGGGGGCCCCGGATGCATGGTGCCGCCAGCTGGCCGAATGCCAGGAGCTCCGGCGGCACCCGGCGCAGCTGTGAGTGAACAGGGGGCAGGTCGCGGCGTGATGACACGGAGCCGCCCGAACCTTTAAATCAGGAGCACGCACATTGAGCCCTCGCCTTGCCGTGGAGTTTCATTCCCGCATCGCTAGCTTACCGAATCAGTTTGTATACTTGTTACTGACCCTGCTTGTTCTGAGGACCTGATCTGTTGCCGGCTTTGCCTGCCATTTGACTATTCTCTCTGTGTATTCCCTGCCTGTTCTGTTTGCCTCCTGTTGCTACTTGTGTGACTGTGCGCCAATTCTCACCATATACAGTAGCGCAGTACTAGTGCCTAAACGTTGCTGACCCGGTTTTGTTACAACAACTACTCTCGCTCTGTGCCCCTGTCTGGTATATTCCGCTGCTTGTTACTATTGGTGTGTGCTACAGAACCTGCCACATATAGTAGCACAGTACAAGTGCCTAAATTGGTGCTTCAATTCACAGAGCACCCCCCCCCCCGTACAACACTATATGCCATAAGTATAACATATATTATAAATATAAATCCAATGTGTCCTGAGATAATAAAACCTACAAATAAAGTGTATGAAAGTGATACAATAGGTTTCGGCCTGTCAAACTCTGCCCCCCCCCCCATGTGTATTGCCTACAATTCCCAGAATCTTTTCAATGCCATGGAAAGTGGAGAAAAAGCACAGATAACCATGAAACCTACTTTTCTCTTTTCTGATGGAAACCGAGCCACCGGTGTGAGGCCTCCTGTGTGTCCTTCACCCCTGGCAATGTAAGCAACACACAGTGTTAGAGTCCCAGAATTATGTATACCCAGGCAAAGACCCCCAGAATTATGTATACCCAGGCACAGACCCCAAAATCATGTATACCCAGGCACAGACCCCAAAATCATGTATACCCAGGCACAGACCCCCCAGAATCATGTATACCAAGTCACAGACCCCAGAATCATGTATACCCAGGCACAGACCCCAGAATCATGTATCCTTTACGTTGTTACTCTGAGAGCCGGCGTTCTCCCACATGTGATTGTAGTGTCGGCCTATGAATGCTGTGACACACTCTTGCGAGATCAACGACATCAGTGGATGAGTGAAGGCCCCTGGGGTGGGGCTGACATCCAAAATGTTAGCACCTACTGGAAGAATACCACTTTCCAGCGCCAATTGGAGTCAGATTGCGGTACTGGCAGGTAAGGGGTTAAGAGGGGCAGATTGTGACCTTTCCAGCTATGCCTCTCTTATTTCTTTAGCCCCTATCACTCTCCTGGCATCGCAGGAGGGCACCTGAAAACAACGTCAACGCGTCAAAAGAGAGAAAAATGGGAGGACGCTCTCTGCACATCCTTCACGTTCAACGGGTTAAAAAACGTCTAATCTACCCCATGGTGATGTCCTTTGAATACTTCCCACACTATACAATGATATGAGTCGGTGACTGACCCATTCACTCCAATCTATGGCCAAAGCCACACAGTGAGGAGCAAGTGTTGGAAAGATACTGTGTGTGTGGGGGGGCAGGTTACAACACAAAATATCACACAATGGATGCACCCAGTGACACATATAGAGGAAAATATCACACAATGGATGCACCCAGTGATACATATAGAGGAAATATCACACAATGGATGCACCAAGTGACACATATAGAGGAAATATCACACAATGGATGCACCCAGTGACACATATAGAGGAAAATATCACACAATGGATGCACCCAGTGACACATATAGAGGAAAATATCACACAATGGATGCACCCAGTGACACATATAGAGGAAATATCACACAATGGATGCGCCCAGTGACACATATAGAGGGAAATATCACACAATGGATGCACCCAGTGACACATATAGAGGAAATATCACACAATGGATGCGCCCAGTGACACATATAGAGGAAATATCACACAATGGATGCGCCCAGTGACACATATAGAGGAAAATATCACACAATGGATGCACCCAGTGACACATATAGAGGAAAATATCACACAATGGATGCGCCCAGTGACACATATAGAGGAAATATCACACAATGGATGCACCCAGTGACACATATAGAGGAAAATATCACACAATGGATGCACCCAGTGACACATATAGAGGAAATATCACACAATGGATGCGCCCAGTGACACATATAGAGGAAATATCACACAATGGATGCGCCCAGTGACACATATAGAGGGAAATATTTTCTTAACTAAACATAGAAGAGAAAACCAAACACATGTAAGATATCAGCGACATCAAATAAACACAATAAGGACACGTGGTCCTTTAAATCCAGTGTATGAGCAGAGTAAAGGACGCAGCCTCAGCGTAACTCTGTATCATATAGTATATCAAGAAACCCCATTAGACAGCCCATTGCTCTATTGGTGGAGCCTGCGAGGCTCTGGATCTGCACTTAGGCCCGGTTCACACCTAAGCGTTTTCCAGCACCTTCCTGCACGCTGTAAAACGCATAAACAGGGAAATCCCATTATTTGCTGTGGGACCCGTTCACACCTGGGCGTTTTACAGCACGCAGGAACGCGCTGTGAAACGTCCTACGCCCACAGAAGTACAGGAGCTCCTTTGGGACGTATCGCAGCGCTTTCATGCTGCAGTCTGTGGCTGTGAACGCGCTGCAATGCGCGATTGTGTGTTTTTTTACGTTTGTGCGATACATGCGTAAAAAAACACGCTTATTGCGCACGTAACAAAACGCAGGTGTGAACCCAGCCATAGGGATTTTTTAGGTTAAAATCCACTAGGAACGGACTGTAACCAAAAACCGCAATAATTAGGCTTTAATAGAACATTTATAATGAAATAAAGACAATATATAAAGTTTACTGAGTATTGACACCCCACCCCCTATATACTCTGCCTGGACAGTATGAGAACCCCACTGGGGCACAGCACAGAGTATACTGACACCCCACCCCCTATATACTCTGCCTGGACAGTATGAGAACCCCACTGGGGCACAGCACAGAGTATACTGACACCCCACCCCCTATATACTCTGCCTGGACAGTATGAGAACCCCACTGGGGCACAGCACAGAGTATACTGACACCCCACCCCCTATATACTCTGCCTGGACAGTATGAGAACCCCACTGGGGCACAGCGCAGAGTATACTGACACCCCACCCCCTATATACTCTGCCTGGACAGCATGAGAACCCCACTGGGGCACAGCGCAGAGTATACTGACACCCCACCCCCTATATACTCTGCCTGGACAGCATGAGAACCCCACTGGGGCACAGCACAGAGTATACTGACACCCCACCCCCTATATACTCTGCCTGGACAGTATGAGAACTCCACAGGGGCACAGCGCAGAGTATACTGACACCCCACCCCCTATATACTCTGCCTGGACAGCATGAGAACCCCACTGGGGCACAGCACAGAGTATACTGACACCCCACCCCTATATATACTCTGCCTGGACAGTATGAGAACCCCACTGGGGCACAGCACAGAGTATACTGACACCCCACCCCTATATACTCTGCCTGGACAGTATGAGAACCCCACTGGGGCACAGCACAGAGTATACTGACACCCCACCCCCTATATACTCTGCCTGGACAGTATGAGAACCCCACTGGGGCACAGCACAGAGTATACTGACACCCCACCCCCTATATACTCTGCCTGGACAGTATGAGAACCCCACTGGGGCACAGCACAGAGTATACTGACACCCCACCCCCTATATACTCTGCCTGGACAGTATGAGAACCCCACTGGGGCACAGCGCAGAGTATACTGACACCCCACCCCCTATATACTCTGCCTGGACAGCATGAGAACCCCACTGGGGCACAGCACAGAGTATACTGACACCCCACCCCCTATATACTCTGCCTGGACAGTATGAGAACTCCACAGGGGCACAGCGCAGAGTATACTGACACCCCACCCCCTATATACTCTGCCTGGACAGCATGAGAACCCCACTGGGGCACAGCACAGAGTATACTGACACCCCACCCCCTATATATACTCTGCCTGTACAGTATGAGAACCCCACTGGGGCACAGCACAGAGTATACTGACACCCCACCCCCTATATACTCTGCCTGGACAGTATGAGAACCCCACTGGGGCACAGCACAGAGTATACTGACACCCCACCCCTATATACTCTGCCTGGACAGTATGAGAACCCCACTGGGGCACAGCACAGAGTATACTGACACCCCACCCCCTATATACTCTGCCTGGACAGTATGAGAACCCCACTGGGGCACAGCACAGAGTATACTGACACCCCACCCCCTATATACTCTGCCTGGACAGTATGAGAACCCCACTGGGGCACAGCACAGAGTATACTGACACCCCACCCCCTATATACTCTGCCTGGACAGTATGAGAACCCCACTGGGGCACAGCACAGAGTATACTGACACCCCACACCCTATATACTCTGCCTGGACAGTATGAGAACCCCACTGGGGCACAGCACAGAGTATACTGACACCCCACCCCTATATACTCTGCCTGGACAGTATGAGAACCCCACTGGGGCACAGCACAGAGTATACTGACACCCCACCCCCTATATACTCTGCCTGGACAGTATGAGAACCCCACTGGGGCACAGCACAGAGTATACTGACACCCCACCCCCTATATACTCTGCCTGGACAGTATGAGAACCCCACTGGGGCACAGCACAGAGTATACTGACACCCCACCCCCTATATACTCTGCCTGGACAGTATGAGAACCCCACTGGGGCACAGCACAGAGTATACTGACACCCCACCCCCTATATACTCTGCCTGGACAGTATGAGAACCCCACTGGGGCACAGCACAGAGTATACTGACACCCCACCCCCTATATACTCTGCCTGGACAGTATGAGAACCCCACTGGGGCACAGCACAGAGTATACTGACACCCCACCCCTATATACTCTGCCTGGACAGTATGAGAACCCCACTGGGGCACAGCACAGAGTATACTGACACCCCACCCCTATATACTCTGCCTGGACAGTATGAGAACCCCACTGGGGCACAGCACAGAGTATACTGACACCCCCCCCCTATATACTCTGCCTGGACAGTATGAGAACCCCACTGGGCCACAGCACAGAGTATACTGACACCCCACACCCTATATACTCTGCCTGGACAGTATGAGAACCCCACTGGGCCACAGCACAGAGTATACTGACACCCCACCCCCTATATATACTCTGCCTGGACAGTATGAGAACTCCACAGGGGCACAGCGCAGAGTATACTGACACCCCACACCCTATATACTCTGCCTGGACAGTATGAGAACCCCACTGGGGCACAGTGCAGAGTATACTGACACCCCACACCCTATATACTCTGCCTGGACAGTATGAGAACCCCACTGGGCCACAGCACAGAGTATACTGACACCCCACACCCTATATACTCTGCCTGGACAGTATGAGAACCCCACTGGGCCACAGCACAGAGTATACTGACACCCCACCCCCTATATATACTCTGCCTGGACAGTATGAGAACTCCACAGGGGCACAGCGCAGAGTATACTGACACCCCACACCCTATATACTCTGCCTGGACAGTATGAGAACCCCACTGGGGCACAGCACAGAGTATACTGACACCCCACCCCCTATATACTCTGCCTGGACAGTATGAGAACCCCACTGGGGCACAGCACAGAGTATACTGACACCCCACCCCCTATATACTCTGCCTGGACAGTATGAGAACCCCACTGGGCCACAGCACAGAGTATACTGACACCCCACACCCTATATACTCTGCCTGGACAGTATGAGAACCCCACTGGGCCACAGCACAGAGTATACTGACACCACCCCCTATATATACTCTGCCTGGACAGTATGAGAACCCCACTGGGCCACAGCACAGAGTATACTGACACCCCACCCCCTATATATACTCTGCCTGGACAGTATGAGAACTCCACAGGGGCACAGCGCAGAGTATACTGACACCCCACACCCTATATACTCTGCCTGGACAGTATGAGAACCCCACTGGGGCACAGTGCAGAGTATACTGACACCCCACACCCTATATACTCTGCCTGGACAGTATGAGAACCCCACTGGGCCACAGCACAGAGTATACTGACACCCCACACCCTATATACTCTGCCTGGACAGTATGAGAACCCCACTGGGGCACAGCACAAAGTATACTGATACCCCACCCCACATACATTGCCTGACAGTATGAGAACCCCACTGGGACACAGCACAGAGTATACTGACACTCCACCCCCTATATATACACTGCCTGGACAGTATGAGAACTCCACTGGGGCACAGCACAGAGTATATTGACACCCCACACCCTATATACTCTGCCTGGACAGTATGAGAACCCCACTGGGGCACAGCACAAAGTATACTGATACCCCACCCCACATACATTGCCTGACAGTATGAGAACCCCACTGGGACACAGCACAGAGTATACTGGCACTCCACCCCCTATATATACACTGCCTGGACAGTATGAGAACTCCACTGGGGCACAGCACAGAGTATATTGACACCCCACCCCTATATACTCTGCCCCGACAGTATGAGAACCCCACTGGGGCACAGCACAGAGTATACTGACACCCCACCCCCTATATACTCTGCCTGGACAGTATGAGAACCCCACTGGGGCACAGCGCAGAGTATACTGACACCCCACCCCCTATATACTCTGCCTGGACAGTATGAGAACCCCACTGGGGCACAGCACAGAGTATACTGACACCCCACCCCCTATATATACTCTGCCTGGACAGTATGAGAACCCCACTGGGGCACAGCACAGAGTATTAGACATGTGCACAGCACAAAATTTCGTTTTGAACTAATGGATTAGTCCTAAAATGCAATTTATTTAGTTGCTAAAGAAATTCGTTTTCAGTTCTTTAGTATGAAAACTAATTTCATTCATCCGAAAACCAATGGATACAATTACTATTGTAGTGGTGGCTCCTCAGAGGGCTGAGATCGCTGCTTGTTACAGTATCTCTCACTCTCAGCACAATGTGGGCCATATTACATAGTTGGTGCTAACTTAACCAGAGCTGTTGTAACCTTCCCAGAGCCATTGTAGCCTATGAAGGTTTTCAGTTTACAACAGCTCTGGTTAAGTTAGCACCAACATTGTAATACTGCCCCGTGTCAGGCAAAGCTGTTACAGTAACTGACTGCTGCTCATCACAGTAAAAGTAGTAAATAATATTTTTATTTATAAGACGTTAGAACAATATTATTTCCTTGTTTTACTGAAACTCTGAGCGCTGTTACAGTCAGTTACTGTATCAACTGAGCCTGATACATTGTACTGAGATAATGTAACAAGTAGCCGATCTCCGCGCTCACAGCCACTGGATTTAAAGGGCTTTAAAAAAAAAAAAGGATCCTCTCTGTATAATGTTTAGAACATCCTCCTGCATTAATTAATACCCCTCTCTGTATAATGTATACAACATCCACCTGCATTAATTAATACCCCTCTCTGTATAATATATAGAACATCCTCCTGAATTAATTAATGTCCCTCTCTGTATAGAACATCCTCCTCAATTTATACCTTTCTCTGTATAATGTATATAACATCTTCCTGCATTAATACCCCTCTCTGTATAATATATAGAACATCCTCCTGCATTAATTAATGCCCCTCTCTGTATAGAACATCCTACAGCATTGGCATGTGGAGGGTGCAGAACTTCGGATGTTGCGCTCTTCATTGCTGGTCTCCTTCACTCATCAATGTAATATCACAAAAAGGACTGAAACTAAAATGTAGTGCATTTTATTTTAGTTTCTTTCGTTTTTTGTACTGAGCAGTTTCGTTTCTCTTGAGTCATACTAAAACTAAATTATCCCAAAATTCGGACTAAATCGTTTTAGTACTAAAACGAATGCACATGTCTACAGAGTATACTGACACCCAACCCTCCACATACATTGCACTGAAACCTTACTTGATATTGTGGTGCTGCTAGGGATAATATTTTCGGGGTCCCCCGTGTCCCGATCAATCAGCTTCCACCGGTGCAGCAAACCAGGGCAATAGAGCCGCAGAGACTCGTTCCTCGCAGGTTCCTCTTTTTGATGCCTGGACTCGCCTAAAAAGGGGAACTAAACTATTACAACATACGCCGCGCGGCCCCGGATTGTGTGCGAGCCGCTCCGGAAACTGAACGTCCTGCTTAACGTCTTACTGCGCAATGAAACGTAACGCGGCAAACATAGAAACGCGACTTTAATACCTTTAACCCGATTCCAGCCTATAATGTGCGCCATGTGCTACACAACACTCTATGACACTGCGCCTTAAAGGGACACACTGCTCATCCTGACCACTGGATTGATTTAAAGTGCTCAGGATGTGAGGAGACCCCCCCTCCCCCCTGATCTGGACAAATTGCTGGGTGAAGTGGAGGAGTTTCCTGCACTCAGTGTCACCAGTTTTCAATGTCCTGGCTGCCGTCCACCTGATCGGTCACTAGTGACGTCAGCATGCAGAGTAGGGTTGTAAGCTCTCCAGCCGGCTCCTCTTGCCTAGTGTTCTGTGTGGCAGGTAAGGTCATGTGATATAAAGTTAAGGGTCACAGCTGGGCTGGAGTTACCGTCTGATATTCATTTTTGTATCTCCCACAGTCACGTACATGGGCTATTCACTGGTTAGTGACCCCAGAGCTGTGCGGTGCGGCTGCCGGTCAGAAAGCGATGCAGTGTTCGTCTGCTAAAACAATGCAGCCTGGCTCTGTTACCTGCAGAGAGTGAGTGTGTGTCAGCATGTGACCTGAGCTCACCCTGTCTCACCTCTCAGCACACACACACACAGTATATGGGGCAGACTGTCTGAGTGTGTGCAGTGTGAATATTTGTGTGTGTTGTGTGAAAGAGCCTTCATGTACAAAGTATTTTAGTGCTGTGCCGCTCTGTGATACAGTAATGTCTGGTGTGTATGAGTGTGAGTTTTATTGCTGTGCAGCACTGTGATACGCTCATGTACACCACACATTACTGTATCACAGAGCTGAACAGCAATAAAACTCACAGTAATGTGCGGTGTGTATCAGAGTATCACAGAGCTCTACAGCAATAAAACTCACAGTAATGTGCAGTGTGTATGAGTGTATCACAGAATCCACAGCAATAAAACTCACAGTAATGTGCGGTGTGTATGAGCGTATCACAAAGCTGCACAGCAATAAAACTCACAGTAATGTGCGGTGTGTATCAGAGTATCACAGAGCTCCACAGCAATAAAACTCACAGTAATGTGCAGTGTGTATGACTGTATCACAGAATCCACAGCAATAAAACTCACACTCATACACACTGCACATTACTGTGAGTTTTATTGCTGTGGATTCTGTGATACAGTCATACACACTGCACATTACTGTGAGTTTTATTGCTGTGGAGCTCTGTGATACGCTCATACACACCGCACATTACTGTGAGTTTTATTGCTGTGGATTCTGTGATACACTCATACACACTGCACATTACTGTGAGTTTTATTGCTGTAGAGCTCTGTGATACTCTGATACACACCGCACATTACTGTGAGTTTTATTGCTGTGCAGCTTTGTGATACGCTCATACACACCGCACATTACTGTGAGTTTTATTGCTGTGGATTCTGTGATACAGTCATACACACTGCACATTACTGTGAGTTTGATTGCTGTTCAGCCCTGTGATACGCTCATACACACCGCACATTACTGTGAGTTTTATTACTGTGGATTCTGTGATACGCTCATACACACCGCACATTACTGTGAGTTTATTGCTGAGGATTCTGTGATACACTCATACACACTGCACATTACTGTGAGTTTTATTGCTGTGGATTCTGTGATACAGTCATACACACTGCACATTACTGTATCACAGAATCCACAGCAATAAAACTCACAGTAATGTGCGGTGTGTATGAGCGTATCACAAAGCTGCACAGCAATAAAACTCACAGTAATGTGGGGTGTGTATCAGAGTATCACAGAGCTCCACAGCAATAAAACTCACAGTAATGTGCGGTGTGTATGAGCGTATCACAGAGCTGCACAGCAATAAAACTCACAGTAATGTGTGGTGTGTATCAGAGTATCACAGAGCTCCACAGTAATAAAACTCACAGTAATGTGCGGTGTGTATGAGCATATCACAGAATCCACAGCAATAAAACTCACAGTAATGTGCAGTGTGTATGAGTGTATCACAGAATCCTCAGCAATAAACTCACAGTAATGTGCGGTGTGTATGAGCATATCACAGAATCCACAGCAATAAAACTCACAGTAATGTGCGGTGTGTATGAGCGTATCACAGGGCTGAACAGCAATCAAACTCACAGTAATGTGCGGTGTGTATGAGCATATCACAGAATCCACAGCAATAAAACTCACAGTAATGTGCAGTGTGTATGAGTGTATCACAGAATCCTCAGCAATAAACTCACAGTAATGTGCGGTGTGTATGAGCATATCACAGAATCCTCAGCAATAAACTCACAGTAATGTGTGGTGTGTATGAGCGTATCACAGAGCTGCACACCCAATTCCATGACACCCCACCGAATCACAACCAAGAACTGAAAGTGACCGACAGGAGGCATGCACCAGAAAGTGGCCGAGCACCGGCGGGCGCAACGTGCGGTAACGGGAAGCTAATAAAACCAGAAAATAAAACTCAGGCTCTGCCTCCGCACGCATCACGTCAATGGCTGACGCGGCGTCGCCGCCGCCTGCATGTGTTGGGGCTGGCGGCAGCACGCGCGCACCCACGTCAGGTGCAGCAGGAGGAGGCGGAGACTAATCGAGGTGGAGTTGCGTCGGAGGAGTGAGACAGACAAAGGAAGCTGCTCTATCTCCTCGGCTCCTGGAGTCCTGATGTGCCTGCCTGGCTGTCACTGGGTCGACTGTCTGAGTGACATCATCTTCAAGTCGACGACAAGTTACATTCGAGCAGCAGGTATGGGGGGGCGCAATTTCAAATTGGCAATATATTATATATATATAAATATGTATGCAACAACAGCATGATGCATCTGTGTGAGCTGGCACTCAGGCCCTGCCCTGGGCAATATATATACACATGATGGAGCATCTGTGACTGTCTGTGAGCATGATGTGGGCTGGCCTGGGCAATATATATATATACGCATGATGTGACATGTGAGCTAGCCTGGGCAATATATATATACACATGATGTGAGCTGGCCTGGGCAATATATATACACATGATGTGAGCTAGCCTGGGCAATATATACAGTATATACACATGATGGGAACTGGCCTGGGCAATATATATATACGCATGATGTGAGCTGGCCTGGACAATATATATACGCATGATGTGGGCTGGCCTGGGCAATACATATATACGCATGATGTGAGCTGGCCTAGGCAATACATGTATACGCATGATGTGGGCTGGCCTGGGCAATATAAATATATACGCATTATGTGAGCCGGCCTGGGCAATATATATACGCATGATGTGAGCTGGCCTGGGCAATACATGTATACGCATGATGTGAGTTGGCCTGGGCCTGGGCAATATATATACGCATGATGTGAGCTAGCCTGGGATATATATATATACACATGATGTGAGCTGGCCTGGGCAATATATATATATACACATGATGTGAGCTCACCTGGGCCCTAGCAATATATATATACACATGATGTGGGCTGGCCTGGGCAATAATATATATACGCATGATGTGGGCTGGCCTGGGCCTGGGCAATATATATATATACGCATGATGTGAGCTAGCCTGGGATATATATATATACACATGATGTGAGCTGGCCTGGGCAATATATATATACACATGATGTGAGCTCACCTGGGCCCTAGCAATATATATATACACATGATGTGGGCTGGACTGGGCAATATATATATACGCATGATGTGGGCTGGCCTGGGCCTGGGCAATATATATACGCATGATGTGAGCTAGCCTGGGCAATATATATATACGCATGATGTGAGCTGGCCTGGGCAATATATATATATGCATGATGTGGGCTGGCCTGGACAATATATATATACGCATGATGTGAGCTGGCCTGGCCCTGAGCAATATATATACGCATGATGTGGGCTGGCCTGGGTAATATATATACGCATGATGTGAGCTGGCCTGGGCAATATATATATATATACGCATGATGTGACATGTGAGCTAGCCTGGGCAATATATATATACACATGATGTGAGCTGGCCTGGGCAATATATATACACATGATGTGAGCTGGCCTGGGCCTGGGCAATATATATACACATGATGTGAGCTAGCCTGGGCAATATATACAGTATATACACATGATGGGAGCTGGCCTGGGCAATATATATATACGCATGATGTGAGCTGGCCTGGACAATATATATACGCATGATGTGGGCTGGCCTGGGCAATACATATATACGCATGATGTGAGCTGGCCTAGGCAATACATGTATACGCATGATGTGGGCTGGCCTGGGCAATATAAATATATACGCATTATGTGAGCCGGCCTGGGCAATATATATACGCATGATGTGGGCTGGCCTGGGCAATATATATACACATGATGTGAGTTGGCCTGGGCCTGGGCAATATATATACGCATGATGTGAGCTAGCCTGGGATATATATATATACGCATGATGTGAGCTGGCCTGGGCAATATATATATATACACATGATGTGAGCTGGCCTGGGCCTGGGCAATATATATACGCATGATGTGAGCTAGCCTGGGATATATATATATACGCATGATGTGAGCTGGCCTGGGCAATATATATATATGCATGATGTGGGCTGGCCTGGACAATATATATATACGCATGATGTGGGCTGGCCTGGGAAATATATATATACGCATGATGCGAGCTGGCCTGGGCCCTAGCAATATATATACACATGATGTGGGCTGGACTGGGCAATATATATATACGCATGATGTGGGCTGGCCTGGGCCTGGGCAATATATATACGCATGATGTGAGCTAGCCTGGGCAATATATATATACGCATGATGTGAGCTGGCCTGGGCAATATATATATATGCATGATGTGGGCTGGCCTGGACAATATATATATACGCATGATGTGAGCTGGCCTGGCCCTGAGCAATATATATACGCATGATGTGGGCTGGCCTGGGTAATATATATACGCATGATGTGAGCTGGCCTGGGCAATATATATATATATACGCATGATGTGGGCTGGCCTGGGCAATATATATATATATACGCATGATGTGGACTGGCCTGGGCAATATATATATATACGCATGATGTGAGCTGGCATGTTGTGTCACTTTTTTTTTTTGGGGGGGGTGCAAGTAGCTGGTCTTGCCTAGGGCTCAAAATATTCTAGCACCGGCCCTGCACCAACCCCAGAAAATGCGCCTCAGAACATAATCCTGACAAAACTCCTCCCAGGCCAGAAATTGACATGACAGAGATTAGAACCTGACCCGCCCAAGATCCAGATCTACCGACTCAAAGTGCCTGACAAAGAAAGATAAAAGTGACTGCATTCGTGCCTCGCGAGAGCCTCAGCCTCCTTCCTCGCAAGCTAGCCATCACCATAAAGACTGAACCTGAAAATAAGCATTCCACGTGCTGTTCGCCAATGAGCCCCACAGCGGAGTCCGCAGTCCAGCGAGGTGAGTGTCCACAAGCAAGGGGGAAACAGAGTGCCACATGGATTCGCCCCGGGAGCCCAGTGGCAAAAACAGCTCCACTGGAACCAGGAGAGAGGAGAGGCAATTACATTATTGAGAACAGGCACATGTTTACCTGACTGTCCGGCCGATGCCAGCAGTCATGTCCTCCTTCCCGATTGGTCCAGGGAACTCTATATATTTTTTGCAATGATTGCACAATTTCCATTTTTATGTAATGTCCCCGGTGAGTCCACGCAGCCCAGTTTCCCCGTCCAAAGTGTGTTGATAGTTGATCGGCTGCCAGTGGGTTACTGTTACAACCTGTACTTTGGCATCTTCAATGTTCCCAAACTATGTCCCGGCGAAGAACAATACACAGGGAGGGGGGGATCTGCATTCATCAACTTTCCGGAAACCATAAGTATTTGGCATTTGAAGGAAAAACACCTTTTGTGGATAAAATGGAAGGATTCCCGTGCAACACATGGCAAGATCGGGATTATCCCACCATTTTTTTTCTTAGGCAGAATAATGTTTGGCAAGTCCCGATCTCATACACTGGTAAATATATTCCGAGGCCGTGTTTACCCTGTGACCTGATTACAGGACATGGTGACATGGCGTCCACACAATAAGGGCGCCATAACCTCGAGCGGTTGATGAGTAGCCATAGCGTTTGCGATAAAAGGACGGGTTCCTCTCCTGCTGGAAGCATTTAACTGATACATTTGCAGCTGAGAAGAATCCTGCAGACGCCATGGCTGGACCCAGAAACATATTCTGTCTATTGTTCCTCATCGTGTTCTGTACTGGCACAGTCCTGGGTGAGTGTGACCCTCGGTATATACTATACTGCTAGAGAATGTACACACTTAACACACATTTTGGGGGAGGAGGTAATTCGGCAACCGCTAAACCTTAATAAACACTAGTGTTAAGGAGAATGTTATGGACTAAGTCTAAATAGATAAAGTATTGACATTACATAGTTACATAGGCTGAAAGAAGTCATTCCTCCATCGGGTTCAGCCTCTCCCGCATCACCTACTGCTGTTGATCCAAAAGAAGCAAAAACCCCAGTCTGAAGCGATCGCCAATATGCAACATACTGGGAAAAAATCCTTCTTGACCCCAGATGGCGTCAGATTTCTCCTTGTATCCAGCAGCTTTTACCCACATATTAAAATATTATAACCCTTAATATTATATAGATGCAATCATATAGTTGGAATGAGCTCAGTGGCATTTATTTATTTATTTATATATAAAGTATTTGACCAGGAAGGATACATTGAGATTTCTCTCATTTTCAAGTATGTCCTGGGTTCAAGAACATTGAAGTGTTACAGAAATACAAAGTAATAAAATGCAAGATATTAAAAACACAAATATACAGATTAACCTAGAAAATAAATATGTAGGAAATATAGTCACTGTGTTACATGTTTACAGGTGCATTCTGTATATAGTCACTATGTTACATGTTTACAGGTGCATTCTGTATATAGTCACTGTGTTACATGTTTACAGGCGCATTCTGTATATAGTCACTGTGTTACATGTTTACAGGCGCATTCTGTATATAGTCACTGTGTTACATGTTTACAGGTGCATTCTGTATATAATCACTATGCTACATACTGTATTTACAGGTGCATTCTGTATATAGTCACTATGTTACATGTTTACAGGTGCATTCTGTATATAATCACTATGCTACATACTGTATTTACAGGTGCATTCTGTATATAGTCACTATGTTACATGTTTACAGGCGCATTCTGTATATAGTCACTATGTTACATGTTTACAGGTGCATTCTGTATATAGTCACTGTGTTACATGTTTACAGGCGCATTCTGTATATAGTCACTGTGTTACATGTTTACAGGCGCATTCTGTATATAGTCACTATGTTACATGTTTACAGGCGCATTCTGTATATAGTCACTATGTTACATGTTTACAGGTGCATTCTGTATATAGTCACTGTGTTACATGTTTACAGGCGCATTCTGTATATAGTCACTGTGTTACATGTATACAGGTGCATTCTGTATATAGTCACTGTGTTACATGTTTACAGGCGCATTCTGTATATAGTCACTGTGTTACATGTTTACAGGCGCATTCTGTATATAGTCACTATGTTACATGTTTACAGGTGCATTCTGTATATAGTCACTATGTTACATGTTTACAGGCGCATTCTGTATGTAGTCACTGTGTTACATGTTTACAGGTGCATTCTGTATATAGTCACTGTGTTACATGTTTACAGGTGCATTCTGTATATAGTCAGTATGTTACATGTTTACAGGTGCATTCTGTATATAGTCACTGTGTTACATGTTTACAGGTTCATTCTGTATATAGTCACTGTGTTACATGTTTACAGGCGCATTCTGTATATAGTCACTATGTTACATGTTTATAGGCGCATTCTGTATATAGTCACTGTGTTACATGTTTACAGGTGCATTCTGTATATAGTCACTATGTTACATGTTTACAGGTGCATTCTGTAACCAGGTATGTTAATAGAGATCTGTGACGGATCGGCCGCCACAGTATTTATTTAGTTTAATTTCATTCTTATTTTGTTATATTTCGTTTACCCTTTATTTATATGAACAAATTCCACTGTTAGATTTAGTGTAAAACTGTTGCTAGACTTATATTTAATCATGGTTTCCCCCTGCACCGGATCCTGCTAGTAACCATGGAGTACATGCTTGCTACAATGTATCAGTCACTGAAACGGCCCAGCTGCAATTTGTCTGTATATCTTCTGTGCTGATTAATAACTCGTTCTCCTTTGTGTCCAGCTTGTACCAGGGCCAACTGTACAAACTAAATATGTTATTAGTGTTCCTGCAAAGTGTACCCCAGGTTGCCTCATATTTTGTAAGGCAGGAGGCTCCCCAGGAGACCGCGAACTACCGCTGGCAAGCTGCCGAAACCCTACTCCTGTTCAACAGCTTGCCCTGGAGCTCTCTTTGCCTCCACCAGGGCACTTTTTGGACATTGAGTCCCCAGGGAGCGTTGCCTGGTGTGGGGTGAGTTTGGAGAGGAAGCGCCATCGAGAACCTCTCCATCTGACGGTCCCAAAACAGAGCAGCTATGGAGCTTGTGACAGAACAGCCATCACTTTCAATTTATTAGCACCTGAAAGGTTAGAGGTTCGTTAGTTCAGGGTTAGAATTCATTTGTACAATTTGTGCTTGTGTGATCCTGATGGTTAGTAAGTTCCTTGCCACCCCTGCCTTGCCCAGCCATTGTAGTTTATCTGCCCAGCACAACCCTGCTGCAGCTGCCGCCGGCCGAGACCAAGCACAGCCGGCATTCCTTGCACCCTGCACCGCTCAGCCCCTGTACCTGCCACCGGAGTGCTTTTTGGGCAGAGGGGCCCTGAGAACATGGTGCCACTGTGGGGTGAGTTCCAAAGGGGAGTGCCACCAAGATCACCCCTCAATCAGCTGCTAAACCCAGGTCGGGCTTCCCAGCCGCAGAGGAGATCCGTCACCGGAATCAGAGCTCGCACTCCGGGGGGTGGAATTTCCCAGGCAGGGAACAGCCCAGGGCGGGCCAGACATTGTGGCGCCAGGAGCTGGAGGCCGGGTCAGCCCATGTTAAGGATACAAAAAGGGCTTGGGCTAAAGGCAGTGGCAAAACTGGCACCAGGATGTCTGAGGGCAGGCATAGGAGAGAACAATGGGACTGTACCGTATAAATGTACCGTGTCTGTGCTGTTCTAAATAAACCAATCTGCTTAACCTGTACTACGTCTCGACGAGTATTTGGGAAGAGGGACTGTCTGCTAGGTATTTCCTCCAGCTGACTCACTAGCTTCCAGCAAGGGACCTGACGCCGGCTCGCTACCGCTGCTCACTGCAGAGCAACCCCGGCACCTACGGCGCATCTACTCCCTCCGAGTAGCGGCGTCCATCACAAGATCTCTTAAGTGACTTTAGACTGGGGGAAGATTTGATGGCGTCTGAGAGGTTATTCCATAATTGTGGTGCTCTGTAGGAAAATGAGGATCGAGCCACTCTCTTTTTGTATGGTGGTATTGCAAGTAAGGTGCTGGTCCTGGATCGCAGGATATAGGAGGAGACAACTGCTGGGGGAAGCAGCCTATTCAGGTTGGGTGGTATAGTTTCCCAGAAAAGCTCTTAAACACCAGGTTGGAAAGGTGAAGGGTGCGTCTAGATTCCAGCGACAGCCAGTTTATCTCTTTTAACAGGTCACAATGGTGGGTCATGTAGTTACATTGTAGCACAAAGCAGCAGAATTTTAACAGTTATACAATGTAGTAAGTTTATGAAGGTGCATTTGTGGGGCGGCTGCATACACTGCATCTCCTTATTCAATGACCGTATTGAGAGGATTTTTATCGATGAGATGTTGAGGAAAACAAATAGAGAATTAAGGGCATAGAACAGAAAAGCACTTAAAATATATAAATATATATAATATTTTTTCAATGGATAACCAATCACTTGGTGGAAGGTAAGAGATATAAGGAAAGAGGTCAATCAGTGTCTGATAAAGTAATTGCCTTCCATGGGATATTGACAGTAATTAGAGAAGTGAGTTAAAAGGGGAATCTATGAAAGAAGACAAGTGTTAAAGATACAGGAAATACACGTAAGAAAAAAAAAATTGGAAAATAGAGCATTTCATTTGTCACTTTGCCTTTTTTTTTTTTTAGGTGAAGATAAACAAGGTTTGTGCCCTCCCCAAAGGTGTGCGACTTGTAAGCCAAATACACTCTGTGTGAATTGGTGTACTACAGACGATGACTGCTCTTGGGACAAAAAATGCTGCCCAGAGGCTGGGGTCAAAGTGTGTAAGCCCCCCAAAAGAGGTAACCCTGCTTTACTTCCATGTTTCTAAAGATGAGTTATCAACCCAAAATCCAAACTGTAAATCATAACCGCATATATGTTTATCTTGTTAAAAAAATACATCAGAATGATCAATTTTAAAATTTCATGCGTTTGGTGACACAAATAATAAACATGTAGGGTGGTATTCCCTCCCGGATGCTAACATGGGGACGCTAACGGGGAAACCTGTGTTATGTCCCAAAGGTGTGGACATGCAATTAGTTGTTCAATGTATTTCTCTGCCTCTGTATCCTGTCAGAAAGCCACACTTCACTCCCATCTTTCCCTCTGCTGTCCCATCCACCTGCCCCATCCACCCCCATCCTAATTATATAGCCTCCTTTTCTCAGCTGCTTCACTTCTATCTTGGTTTAACCTCATCATGCCCAAGCTGTTGGTCTATCATCATGCAGTGTCTGCTATTCTCTCTCTGATAATTATCCCCCTGTTCCCTATTGTTTCACTTACCTCAGTCCCTTAGTTTATAAGCTCACGGGATGTCTTGCTGAGAACTTGTATAACGTGCTGCATTTGCAGGACAATTATCCTATGGGCAGGGTCATCTGTTCCTTATGTTTATTATTTATTATGTCACCTGTCTGTGCTTCCCCATTGTAAAGCGCTATGGAATCTGTTGGCGCTGTATAAGTACTTGTAACTGTAAGTATTGTCCAGTAACTTACACAAAGGCCTGATGTCACGATTAACCAAGGAAGGTTTATTACTCAATCAGATATGACATTTCTCAGAAGGTTCTGTTCAGTATCAGACTTTTGTCTGTGCTATAATAACAGGACAGATTTCCAGCATATACTCTGTGCCTAAACTCTTCCCAGCATGGCTGCTCTCTGCTACAGATCACAAGGCTGTGTTCTTCCTGGTGACTGGTACAGCTTCCTCCTCCAGCATGCACTGCAGCAGGAAAGAGAGGAGGAGAGGCATAAGAACCACTCCCAACCTGGAAAACTCTGAGCTAGACAGTAAAGGGGTATTATTCAGAGATCATTGAAATGTCACTGCCGATTGCCATTGTCCTGCCTCATTTAGAAATGTTGAGCAAATGGTTATCCCATTATCTGTTTTAGTCTAACTATGTCTCCCAACAGTTTCTAGGGGAGGTGTTTGTGTCTGTAAATGACTTATGTTTGATCGTATAAATATGTGTGTCTGTCCCTGATTAAAAGAGTTCCATTCTGACCCTGAAAGTCCCCAGATCTTCGGCCTAGTCTTATTTCTGGGGGATGCTAGCAGGTTCTCTACGTGTCCCGGTCTTTGAGCTTCGTCTGAGGACTGGAGAAAGGCACAGAGTCTAGCTGGGGAGAACACGGGGGTCCAGCAAGGAGGCGGCATTGGCAGATGTGACCCTGTTGGGGTACTGAGATCTGTCACAGTTAATAATTAAAAAACTATTTTGGGGCATAGAAAAGCCACCTGCTGTGAGCCACCATAGTGCCTGCACTCTTCCGCTGTGCCGCGGGATGAAAAATATTGGTAATGTCTTCTTTAGTCTGCCACATTCTACAATATAAAGATAAAACATCTGAGAAATGTAACCTTGTGATATGTTTACCCAGAGGAACCCTCACCGTCTGATTCTTGTTTTTCGTCCATTATCTTCTCAGCAAGGCCTGGTCGATGTCCTAAGGGTCCGATATCCAGACCAAATTGTGATGATGAATGCACTTCCGATTCGGAATGTGCCGTTGGCTATAAGTGTTGCTTTTCAGCCGGTCTATTGAAGTGTGTGCCGCCAATAGGAGGTAAGTGGATCCCACTTTGTTTCTCTATAAATTGTTGGACCAAACGATGGGAAAATTTGCTCTAACTACACAGGACAGATGCTACAGTGGAAAGTCCATTGAAACCGATGCTGAGGGCTACGGAACTACCTAAGGCAGAAACCAACTCCAGGACTTTGAGTTTCGTGGCCGCCGGTCACCAAACTTATCGCTAGTAACGTCAGCATGCAGAGAGTGTGCTGATGTCACCTTCTCTGCGTGTGGCATGTGCGCAGTTCTGATCCATTGCTCTGCTCAGGCGTTATGGAACTTGGGTACGTAAAGTGCGCAAGTCCGTAGCTGGGCGCAATTGGCGGTTACTACGTTACGTGCTCAAATTGCAGGGTAAAGCTTCAGGGGCTTCTGGGTTAGGGAGACCCTGAGTCGAAGAGGAGGAACTGCGCACAACACGGGGCAAATCTCTGCGTGGGGACGTCACTAGTGGCCGGCAGCTGGAGACTCTAATTCCTGGATGGTGGTGACACTGGGTGAGGTGGAGGAAGCTCCTCTAGTTCACCCAGTGATTTCTCCAGATTGGGGGAGAAGGGAGGGGGCACTCCTTACTAGGGATGAGCCGAACACCCCCGAGTTCGGTTCATATTCGAACTCGAACTTTTCAAAAGTTCGAATTCGAACTCGAACACGAACTCGAACTCAATACAAGTCAATGGGCCTCAAAGTTTGATTTTTAGAGTGCCCTCCAAGAGGGCATATATGCTAGATATTTGCCATAAAAGGTGTATGGGGGTCCGGGTAGTGCCCTGGGGGGACAGGAAACAAGGACAAAAAGTTTTTAAAAAAACGTTTTTAAAGGGACAGTGAGTTTTCCATGAAATAAGGGTTCAAAATAAAAACGAAAAATCCCTTCAAATATCGTGCCTAGGAGGTCCCCATAACCTGCCCGTGAAGTGGCGGATTTCTAGGATGTATAGAAACATTTATAAGCAATGTCCGGGTCCGGGTAGTGCCCTGGGGGACAGGAAACAAGGACAACAAGTTTAAAAAAAAGACGTTTTTAACCCCTTCACTGCTGAGGACGTGTGGGACACGTCCTCAGTTACTCCTGCTGTATGCTGAGGAGGACATGTCCCACACGTCATCCGCTTTGCGGGACCCCCAGCGGAGATACTCACCTCTCTGTCTGGGGTCCCGCGGTGTTCTGACTTCAGCGTCCTCAGACGCTGAAGTCAAGCTCCTCCCGACGTAAATGACATCATCGCGCCATGCGCGATGACGTCATTTCCAGGCGACCCCCGGCAACGCTGGGAGATCGCCTGGAAGGGAGGGGGGGATCCGTTCGGATCCCCCCTGATCGGGAGGGCCACAAAAAAAGCCAGGCGCCGCTTAAAAGGGGAGAGTCTCCCCTATTAAGCGGTGCCTGGCTTTAAGGCAAAGGTCAGACTAACGCAGTATTAACGTGCGTTTAGCCGCACTAAATCACGGCCGTGCTAGCAGCAAATGACGTCCAATGCCGGGCAGCATACGAAGAACGGCCGCACAAAAGTGTGGCCGCGCAACGCAAGTGGCAAACAAACGCATTTTTTTCGAGAACGTCAAACCGCTAGTACTCTGCGTGCGCTGCGTCCGCTAGCGGCGTGTGTGCGTGATTAGGAGACGTCAGACGCTGCTAATGTCCGGCCAACATCACGTCCAGACACAAAAAGTGTTTTATTGATAACCGTACAAAATCACGGACGAAAATGCGCATAGTATGACCGCTATCTCGTATTCCGTGAAAAAATGCGTCCATTCGTTCGAAAGCACTAGCCTTACCCCTTAGGCACCGGGTCGCACTTCGGCGCCTTGCGGCGCCGAATTGCGGCCTAGCTCTGGTGGGGGCGGCCATCTTGGATGGCGGCTCCACCCCCGGGTCCCCCCTCACTGCCTGGTGTCCTCACGCATAGCATGATGACGTCAGATAGCCGGGGAACCCCTAGCTGCCCGGAATCCCCTGGTGGAGATAGGGGGTTCATTTGAACCCCGATATCTCCAGAACCGTGGCAGCTAGAGGGTCGTGGAGGGTGTCAATCGAAAGGCCTGAGCATGGCCTTTTCCAACATGACCAGGTATAAAGTAAAAAAATAAAAATAATAAAAAAAAGAACTGTATTTTTTTGTGTGTTATTTTTATTAATGCAGCAATATTGTTCACATTTCAATTATATTGTGAACAATGATGCTGCACTAATGATTTTTTTCTATGGTGTGCGTTTGCTAAAAATCACCTAATTCCCCCCAAAAAATGTAATAAGTCCCCATTTCTAATTTTTGTACAAGCGCACCCCATAGAAAACATAACCGCAAATGTTCATGTGATAAAAGGTAAAAAAAACCACTTTACACGCTGCAGATGATTAAAAATTGAAGTTTTATTGCATTTTTTGTTATAATATACAGCCAGAACATGACGTATACATATAAAAATTATATATTATGAATCTGCAGAGTCTGCCGGAAAGAACGATCTATAATATGTCTGGGTCGTATAATAAAATGTGGCTTCAAATCGTGTTTAAACATGATGAGCGAAACGGGTAAAAATTAGCTCAGCACACAGGCGTAAAATGGCTCAGCAGTGAAAGGGTTAAAGGAACAGTGAGTTTTCCATAAAATAAGGGTTAAAAATAAAAACGAAAAATTCCTTCAAATATCATGCCTAGGAGATCCCCATAACCTCACTGTGAAGTTGCGGATTTGTAGGATGTATGGAAACATCGCCATCAGAGACCCACACACAACACCTAGCACTCCCAGTCTGCATACAATGTATGAAATTCATGAGACGGACTAATTAGGAACACATGTTATTTCCAAACACGAATTAAACACCTGTTGTTTACGCCGTTTGAGAGCACAGGTCATTTAGAGGTGAGAATCTTTGCACCTAGACATTAGTTTTTAATTCAATATCTAATAAACCGTTGCTTATAATATTCTGCAGTAAAGAGTCTCTTTACTTCTAGATTTTTTAGTATTTTTTAAGCATTTTTTATACTTTTTTCCAAAAAAAAAATTCGAACTCGAACCGAACACGCCAAAACGTTCGAAGTTCGCGAACTTGCGAACGGCCAAAGTTCGAATCGAACTCCGGACTGATCGAACCGAAGAGCTCATCCCTACTCCTTACATCCTGACCACTTTAAAAAGATAAAGTGGTCAGGAAGGATGAGTCAAGCGTCCCTTTAATAAACCAACCTCTAAAAGCAAACGATTGTTTACCTTCCACCTGGGCTCAGGATTAGGCTTTCTTTCCCTCCACACCCTGCACACACGACTGCCCTCTGAGGGAACCACACATTTCCTTTAAAGGGCAGTCCTCATTAGGCCTCAGCTGCCTGAAAAGGGAGTCCTCTATCTGCCGACTGATAAGCCTTTGGTCTACGACCCCGCCCCCAATCACGCTGTCACAATATTTTTAAGAACAATAAAAAAAATAGATGGAAAATGGGAAGATGGGAGACAGACCCAGCTCTGTCCTCCATGCTTATAGCTTCTCCTGTTCTCAGGCTACTCTCTCTCTCTGTAGCGGTACCTGTGGTCACATGACACAGACCAGGACTTCCTGCAATAGAGTTGAAGTAGCAGCCTGTGTGTTACTGCAAAGTATCCCCTGCACTGCTAAAAACTAAATCGCTGTCTCGTGCAGGCAGCTTTACTTCTAGTGTCTTGAATGGCTACTTGTAGCTGGACTGGCCAACCTTTACATTTGTCGGCAGTGTGTGGCCCCTGCTGACGAGAGGCTTTAGGTAGTGGCCTAACTTGCCTAATCATAGGGCCACCTCTGTACATTGTGAGCCCCTTCCCAGCAACCACCTCTCACCTTTGTATGCTTCTTGGTGTAATTATTCAATTTTTTCTCTCTCTCTTTGCAGATATCAAGTGCACTGATATAATGTAACATATTCTCAGCTAATGATCACATGACACATTACGCATGCCATCTGGCCCTGGGGCAACACGTTGGCCTGGGCACTGTTTTGTTAAGGGAAAAATGGCCGTTAGCAGAAAAGTGAAAAAAAAAACACAAACCCTATCCTTCCCCAATTTTTTTCTTTCTAATCCCCTTTTAGAGGTCGAGTATATCTGGGGTGTACAGGGTGTATAAAAGAACTGCACAGCAATAACACCCCCCCCCCTTGCAATGAGTCTCTAAAGCGGAGATGTCCATCTCATGCTCCTACATTTTCATTGCCTACAATCCCAGAATTATTTGTATGAAAGGCTAGAGGATCATGGGATTTGTAGTTTTGAAACATCTGGGGGCGGAGTTTGCGGTCCCTGCTCTAATTTAGAACAAATGTTTGTAGAAATCATTTTGCGTAATCGAGATATTTCGGGTTTGTTCTAAATCCTGTTATATTTCAACAAATGGCCCAAATATTTCAGGAATATTTGCTTTAATTTTGACAGATTTATTTGATATGGGGAAGGGGCGGAGCAAAAGTATGTGGAGTGCCGAGGGCAGCTCCAAGCCTAGATACTCCACTGGTTTCAAACAAAAAGTCCATAAAAGTTCTAATTGAGGCTGGAATGCAGATTTTTTCCCTGCTACACACACAAGGTGCCTGCCTTCACCCCATAATGTCTGAAAATGCACCCAACATTTGCCTTAATCACGCATAATGGTTATTTCTGCAGGAGGAATTCGGGAAATCTCTGCACGTTTCTAACTTTGTCCTCCTGTACTATTTGATTGTCTTCTCTTCCAGAGCCTGATGGATTTTGTCCCCCTCCACTATATTCCAACCCCCCCTTTAATTTTGTTCCGTGTGAAAACTGCCCTATGGGGCAGATATGCTGTCTATGGGACCATCGATATAAGTGCATGTTTCCTGTACCTGGTAAGAGATGGAAAAAAACAAAGCACATAAAAGTTCAGACAACACGGGGTTATAGTTAGTGGAGTTTAAAGGGCCGGTACCACCAAAAAATGAAATGTCCGTATTGAGTTTATTTGCTGTTGCTGATATCTTACATGTGCTTTATTTTTCTCTTGTATGTTTAGTTAACCCTTTAACACCGCAGGGTGTACTGTGCTGTCCCCGCGGTGGGTGGGTCTAAACTCCATGGGCCGGTATAGTGTGTTCCCCACCGCAGCCAATGACACGATCAGCGCAGTGTAGGAGGGCCGAAGGCTGGCCTCAGCACCAATGGGGCTTTCTAGCCACCCTGCGGCGTTGAGGTACCACCTTGCTTATTATTATTTTGAAATGAAGCAAATTTTACAGCCGTGCACACCTCTAGCCGATACACTCATATATAAATGTATAATGGGAGGGAAAAACAACATTAAGGGTCTATTCACAAAGCATCAATATTGCATGCAATTTCGGTGCTGTGAGTTTCGGTGCACTTCGGTGATTCCATCTCACCGAAAATACAGCGAATTCACTATTTAACAAATGGTCATCGTATTTTGCCGAAAATGGAGACGCCAAAGCAGTTGTCGGCTGTCGGCGAAAACCTCCGAATTGGCATTGACAAATGCCACCGAACTGGGAAGTAAAAAAAAAATGAAACTCCTATTCTCCTAATAAGAGGTAAAATCGATAAAAAAAATCTATTAAAAATTCGGCCAAATAATAAAAAATGTCCTTTAAAAATAATAAAAAAAAGTCTGTTACAAAATAAAAAGTCTTTTAATTTTTTTTAAAAAAGTGTAAAAAATACAAAAATAAAAAAGGTCTGAAAGACTGCTTACTCTTTTTATTTTTTTGCAAAAACACTTATTTCGTAAAGGAATTTTTTTTTAAAGATTTTACACTTTGGTTGTTTAACCTGCCTGGCGGTATTCCTGAGTATAACTCGGGGTTAAATTTCACTACCGCAAGCGGTAACCCTGAGCCACGCTTTGTATACTCACAGTTGTATACTCACCGCATCCTTCGCTCCCTCACCGTCCCCCGCAGTCACCGCAGTGTGATCGCGGCAGCCGGCGACTTTGCTTCCTGGTTCCGCTCCCTGCGAGCCACGCGACGCAGGGGGGCGGGACCAGGCGGCAAATTTGAAAACTGCACAATTTTTTTTTTTTAAAAAATTGCAACTGTAAAAAATACTGTAAAATGTAAACAGTCCCATATTTTACTGATGCTTGCCCAGATCCAATTGATGAAGCTGGGCAAGCACCAGTGAAGGCCCTATTACATTTTAGAAACGTTTTTAATGTGCTTTTTATTTCTGTAAAGCTGCTTTGATGAAAATAAATCCTCTATTATATTGCACCCTTGTTTTCTGAAAGATTTCAGTGTTTTTGGTTTGATTATATTATTGAATATAATTTATTTGCATTATTTTGGATAATTATTTTTGGGATAATAAATTATTATTTCGTGTTTCAAACTTTATCTGACTGCGTGTGTTTACTAGACTCTTGTTTGCACGGATTTCAGTGAGTTATTCCTAATTACTACAGGCTTACTATATAAAACAACGCATTTCCTTTACAAAAAAATTGAAACGCTTTTAGACACAAAATTTTGAAAAAATTAGACCCCCAGGGAGGTCAAACCTGTATAATTGAAACACCGAAAATCAGGGCATTTTGCTGCAATTCGACATTTTGTGAGCAGAAGTCAAGTCTTCTATGTGAAAATTTTGGTGCAGCCGAATTGCATCGTATTTCACTGTCAATATTTGGCGAATTGCTGCGAAATTCCACCGGGGGGGGTGGTTTAGAAATTTACCATTCGGTGGTTAGTGATTATTTAAACCCCTTTATTCTTCCGTGTGTGTTTGAACATCTAGATAAACCTGGATCATGCCGTAGGAATACAATTTACTGCAAACGAGGCAATCAGATATTGTGCACCAGTGACAAAGTGTGTCCAGACGAAGAGAAATGCTGCGGACGCGAATGTGGGAAAGAATGCACATCAGATATAATTATACAGGTATGCAAATCATATTGTATCAATATATGTACATGTAGAGGCTGGGGCTTCGGGAAAAATATCATAAAATATAACCTATATTAATATATATATATATATATGGATAAAAATGTCACACAATGCGGCCTAGAGTCGCAGAGTCCCAAGACATATGGCCGCATATTCTGTAGTCGTGGGGATGGGATACTTTTTTAACCCCATAAGGACCACTGACGTACACAGTACTTCCTGGGGAAAATTCCCCTTAAGGACCAAGGATGTACTATGTGCAATGACGTCAGTTGGCGAGTTAATCCCTTAGCTGCCAAGTGGAGCTGGGGGGGGGGTCCATCGTACCGCTGTATCTCCCAATCCGTGGCAGATAGAGGGTCATGTTTGGTAACATTTGAAAGGCCTGATGATGGTCTTTCCAATCATACCAAACATGACCATGTTTGGTGTAAAAATAAATAAATAAAAATTTAAAAAGTTTTTTGTTTTAATTAAATAGGACTTCAAATCATGTTTAAACATGATGAGCATAAGACGATCAGAATGAGCTCAGCACACAGAAGAGAAATGGCTCAGCAGCGAAGGGGTTAAAAAAGCAAAAACATGTAAAAACTGGGTATTTCTACTTTCAGGACAACATTTTGAAACTATTTAGCCGGGCTTTTTTTTTTGCAGTTGTAGATTTTGGGGATTAAAGTTTGAAAAAGTTCGTTTTTTTTCCTTTTTTTTTTTTTTTTTATCAATTTCATATTTTTTTTATAGTAAATTATACGATATGATGGAAATAATGGTATCTTTTAGGAAGTCCTAGAGAAAAACAGTATATAATGTGTGTGGGTTCCATAAACAAGAGGGAAAATTAGAGCTAAACAAAACAGAGCAGAAACGTAAAAGGGCAGTGGGTACTTTCGGACAGACAATTGTAATATCGCCTGGTCACTATGGGGTTAATAAATAAGCTAAACTTCATATTTGTGTGATGGAAGCCCTCAGCTCTTTAATAGCAATGCCCCTAGCTTGAAATTACTCTTTCTTTGTTCATTCACCATCTCCCCAAACCTCCGTTTGCCCTGATAACAGAGACAACATTTAAACCTTGGTTTAGACAAGTCTCTGAGACACGGCCTTCCACCAGGTCCTGTTCATTGTGTTTGCATTGCTCTTCTCTGGTAGTCGGCCTCATTCTGCCCCATTCCCCTTTCCCAGTGGTCATCCCCATTCCCCCTTCCCCAGTGGTCACCCCCCTACCCCAGTGGTCATCCACATTCCCCCTTCCCCAGTGGCCATCCCCATTCCCCCTTTGCCTTCCCCAGTGGCCATCCCTATTCCCCCTTTGCCTTCCCTAGTGGTCATCCCCATTCCCCCTTCCCCAGTGGCCATCCCCATTCCCCCTTTCCCTTCCCCAGTGATCATCTCCATTTCCCTTCCCCAGTGGTCAACCCCATTAGACCCTTTCTTTCCTAATGGTCAGCCCCCTTCCATTGCCCACTTCTTTGCCCCCATTCCCTCTTCCCTTCCCCAATGGTTGGCCTCACCTCTTCCTCAGCACACCTAGAGGAGAGCTCAGCTTCCTCTCTCTCCTGGCATGCCACGGTCTTCGACAGGAAGTGGAATGTTAGGGGGCGGAGCAAATAAGTGCTTCCTCCAGGAGCTCCAGATTAAAGCTCAGAGAGCTGATACATTGTGCTGAGCCAAGAGCTACAGTAACTGTAGCAGCCACAGGATGCCTTGACAAAGGGGGGTTGATGATGGCAGCAAGGGGGCTCCAGGCCCCCTGAATCCAATAGGCCATGAACATGTTACAGGCTGTCACCCCTAATGGAATGCAGTCATGACCAGTCTATGCATTAATAGTACATGAGCATATAATGCTCCAATACGTGTTTACGGATTCTTCTTTTCTCAGCTGCCTGACCCGACTCTTCCGAACGAGTCACGAAGACGACATTGAAATGTCTAGATGCTACAAAGCAGAAAGCGGGAAAAACGGAAAATGATATAATTGTAATTTTTCATTACTTTTATTGATAAAGAGTACAATAAAAAATGGAATGTTTAAAGATTTATATCAATGCGTTGTTTTGTCCCAATGTTAGAATTTAATTATGTGTGATTGCAGCATGTTCTTCACACATTTGACCCATGTATGTCACGTGATTTTTTTTCTTTTTGCACTGTGACTGAGGGGGTTATTCAGAGAGTTCGCCGGAGGGTCCCCGGGAAAACCCGCCTCAAAACCACCGAACACCCGCCGTAACCGCCGCAAAAAAACATGCCAAACACGTCGGAAAAAGCTGACAAGCCGCCGACCAGCCGCTGGAAAAAGCTGACAAGCTGACGAACGGGATTGAAAGTGTCAAAATTGAAACGCTGTTTCCAAAAACACTACTGAACGAAAATGCCTGTAATTTACATTTAAGATCCTATGAATGATAATAAAAAGGTCTGTTGTTACAGGGAATTTTTTTTTTAAAAAATTCCAGAAAAATGCCTAAAAGAACCTAAAAAAAAAAAGACATCCCAAAACATTTAATGTGAAAATGGCTTAATGTAGCTTAATGTACCAAAATGATAGATTGTGCAAAGTTTCAAGGCAATGGATTGAGGTTTAGGCACATTATGTAACATTAAGCGCTTTTTACATTAACCCTTTCGCTGGGGGTGACGTGTGGGGCACATCCTCATTGATTCCCGCTATATGCGGAGGACGTCATCCACTTGCGGGACCCCCGGCGGAGATACTCACCTCTCTGTCCGGGGTCCCGCGGCGGTCTGACTTCAGCATCCTCAGATGCTGAAGTTAAGCCCCTCCCGACGTCAATGACGTCATCGCCCCATGCGCGATGATGTGATTTCCAGGCGACCCCGGCAATGCAAGAGATTGCCTGGAAGGGAGGGGGGATACGTTCGGATCCCTCTCCCTCCCGATCGGGAAGGAGCAGCTTCAAAAGCCAGGCACCGATTAAAAGCGGAGGGTCTTCCCTTTTAAGCGGTGCCTGGCTTTAACCCCTCAGGCACCGGGTCGCACTTCAGCACCTTGCGGCACTGAATTGCGGCCTAGCTCTGGTGGGGGCCGCCATCTTGGATGGTGGCTCTACCCCCGGGTCCCCCCTCGCTGCCCGATTTCATGGCGCATAGTGTGATGACGTCAGATAGCCGGGGAACCCCTAGCTGCCTGGGGATTTTCCAAGGAAATCCCCTGGTGGAGATACGGGGTTCCTTTGAACACAGATATCTCCAGTACCGTGGTAGCTAGGGGGTCATGGAGGGTGTCATTCGAAAGGCCTGAGCATGGCCTTTCGAATGATATATAGTAAGTAAATAAAAAAATTAAATAAAAAAAAATTTGTGTGTTGTTTTTATTAATGCAGCAATATTGTTCACATTTCAATTATAAAGTGAACAATGATGCTGCACTAATGATTTTTTTCTATGGGGTGCATTTGCTATAAATCACGTAATTCCCCCCACAAAATGTAACAAGTCCCCATTTCTAATTTTTGTACAAGCGCAGCCCATAGAAAACATAACCGCAAACGCTCATGTGCTGAAATGTGAAAAAAAACACTTTACACACTGCAGATGATTAAAAATTCAATTTTTATTGCATTTTTGTTATAATATTCAGGCAGGACATGACGTATACATATAATAATGACATATTATGAATCTGCGGAGTCTGCCGGAAAGAACGATATATAATATGTCTGGGTCATATAATAAAATGTGGCTTCAAATCGCGTTTAAACCTGATGAGCGAAACAGGTAAAAATGAGCTCAGCACACAGCGGTGAAATGCCTCAGCAGTGAAGGGGTTAAGCTAAATGTTTTCCAAAAGGAATAAAATAGTTTAATGTGAATAACGTTTGGTATGTTCTATCAAATGACCCCAAATCTTCAGCATATGTTGGCATATACAGAATCTTGTAGTATGTGAAGTTTGAGGGAAATTGGTTTACATCTAAGTTGTTTTTTTGTATGTTAAGCCACATTAAGCTCCCCAAAAAACAAGCTTAATGTCACGCTTCTGCCCTGTGGGAAACCAAAAATCCATGAAACTTCCAGGACAGGTTTGGGAAGCTGAGAATTTAGGTTGTGCGAAGTTTCAAGGCAATGGATTGAGGTTTAGGCACATTATGGTACATTAAGCCATTTTCACATTAAATGTTTTAGGATGTCCCGAATTTTTTTTTATCTATAAATAGACTTTTTGCTGCAGATTAAACGGTTTATTAGATATCGGATAAAAACTGGAATATTTTTAGCATTGAAGCCTATGGGATTTGCCTGAATAAACCTGCCGAATGAAACCACTGAACAGCAGGGTATTTCGGCAACTTTTCTCGGCTGTACAGTGTCTGTGAATAGAGTAACCATTGCTTCTCTATGGGGGATTTCACTGCCGATTTCAGGCACCGTACTGGCTGGCAGTTCGCCAAAATCTCCGGATCACAGTTGTGCACAGTCGGGGCAGCCATCAGAAATGATGGGGCCCCTTACTAAACTTCACGATGGGGCCCCCCCCCGGCTCTCCCTCAAACTCTAACCGCTTTTCTCCCCCTTCAAAAAAAAGGACATAACATAGCACCACAGCAATAAAACTCACAGTAATGTGCGGTGTGTATGAGCGTATCACAGAATCCACAGCAATAAAACTCACAGTAATGTGCGGTGTGTATGAAGGTATCACAGAATCCACAGCAATAAATCTCACAGTAACGGGCTGTATATGATGGCCTCTGGGTCTGGGCCTGGTCCCTGGGTCTGGTCTGGGCCTTGGGGTTTGTGCTCTGGGCCTTGGGGTCTGGTCTGGGCCCTGGGTTTGGTCCCTGCGGTCTGGGCCCTGAGTCTGATCTGGGGTCTGGGCCCTGAGTCTGGCCTGGGGTCTGGGCCCTGGGGTCTGGTCCATGGGGCCTGGCCCCTGGGTCTAGGCTGGGACTGGCCCCTGGGGTCTGGGCCCTGGGTCTAGGCTGGGCCTGGTCCCTGGGGTCTGGACCCTGGGCCTTGGGGTCTGGGACTGGGCCTTGGGGTCTGGTCCCTGGGGTCTGGGCCCTGAGTCTGGCCTGGGGTCTGGGCCCTGGTCCCTTGGTCTGGGCCTTGGGGTCTGGTCCATGGGGCTGGGGTCTGGGCCCTGGGTCTAGGCTGGGCCTGGTCCTTGGGGTCTGGGCCCTGGGTCTGGGCCTTGGGGTCTGGGCCCCGGCTCACCACTCCGCTGTCTTCTTTTCTTCTCCTTTTCTTCTCTCTTCTTTTCTTCAATCTTCTTTTCTTCTCTTCAATCTTCAGTCTTCTCTCTTCAGCCCGGTCCCTCCAGCTCATGCGCGCAGCTTCACTGAGTGGAGGGGCGGAGCCAAAGCAACGTGCTTGGGAGGCCCCTCACACGCTGCTTGGCCCCGCCCAGCCAGGAAGTGAAGCTGCCAGGAGCCGGAGGAGACACAGTGTCTCCTCCGGCTCCTGCAGCAGCAGCAGGGACACAGCTCCGGATTCGGACTCATCGAGTCCGATACCAGAGCTGTTAAGGGGCGACGCCGCTGCCGAGGGGGGCCCGGCCCCCTTACGGCAGCATGGGGCGTAATGCCCTGATGGCAGCCCTGTGCACAGTAGATACAAAATGGTATTTAGTGAACAAGCGCCTTTCATGCGAGGAAAGATCAGAGGACAGGTTGAAGCATTTCCCGCACTCAGTACATTAAAACTCACTTGAGTAAGTGATGACTAACACAACAAGAAACGTAATTAAAGTAAAACAGTTCCCACAAGAAGTATTTTAATGGTTTTTATTCTACGATTTGGGGCGTTGGTAAAACATTTCACAAATTCAGAGCATTTATGTATTTTTTTTCCCCCACCTGAAAGAATCATGTTATATCTTGCAAGAAATAAGGCCCGGGTAAAACATTTCCCACAGTCCCTTTGTTTAATTTTTCTCCAGTGTGAATCATTTAATGTTTTGCAAGAGATGAGGTAAAACATTTCCCACATTCACCACATTTAAAGTTTTTTCTACCTGTGTGATTCCTTTTATGTCCTGCAAGAGTTGAGGCATGGGAGTAGCATTTCCCACATTTAAGTGGTTTTTCTCCTTATATGACGTGCAAGATATGAGGACCCGGTAAAACGTTTCCCACATTCCGCACATTTAAATGTTTTTTCTCCTGTGTGAATCCTTTCATGTACTGCAAGAGATGAAGCCTGGGTAAAACACTTAAACATTTCTAACATACAGTTTAATTATGTGGTTTTTCTCCTGTGCAGTATGCGTTGCAACATTTAAAGCCTACATAAAAAAAATTTAAAAAACGTGGATTCAGTGCACTGAAGTGAATTTTTTCTCCAATGTGAGGCACTATGTGTATTGCAAGATTTAACCTCCCTGGCGGTCTAATTTTTTCAAAATTTCGTGTCTAAAAGCGTCTCAATTTTTTTTTAAAGGAAACGTGTTTTTGTACATAGTTAGCCTGTAATAATTAGGAATCACGCACTGAAATCCGTGCAAGCAAGAGTCCTTACTGGTAAAATCCTTTATAAATAAATACATACAATAAATAGTAAATACACTGAGTCCGATAAAGTTTGAAACACGACATAATAATTTATTTTCCTAAAAATAATTAGCAAAAATAATGCTAATAAATGATATTCAATAAAATACAACAAAAAACACTGAAATCTGTCTGAAAACAAGGGTGAGACGATGTATGGTCTGATTCTTATCCTGTAGTGCCACCTAGTGGCTGTTCATAAACATTGCACATTGGATTATACAGTGTATTATAATTTTTTTCTAAGTTTGCTGCCTGGTCCCGCCCCCTGCATCGTGTGACTCGCAGGGAGCCTTACCAGGAAGCAGCTTGCCGCGATCACACTGCGGGGGACAGTGAGGGAGCGTAGGAGGAGGTGAGTATGCATCCAGCCCGAGTGTGGATCGGGGTTGCCATTCGCGGTAGTGAAATTTAACCCTGAGTCACACTCGGGAATACCACCAAGGAGGTTAAGGCAGTTAACCATTTCTTACATTCAATGCAATTTAACACAAGATTAGACATTTATGTGTTGCGAGATGCGAGGCCTGGATAAAAGATTCCCTGCATTTAAAGCAATGACATGGATTTTGTTGTGTGTGTGACTCTGTTCATGTCCTGCAAGTGACAAGGCATCAGAAAAACATTTCCCACAGTCATTGCAGTTACATGGTTTTTCTCCTGTGTGAATCCTTTTATGAATGGCAAGAGATGAAGCTACAGTAAGGAGTTTCCCACATATAGAGCAGTTAAATGTTTTTTTTCCCTGTGTGGCTTATTTTATGTGTTGTAAGAGACGAGGCATCAATAACACGTTCACACACTGTGCAATTAGATGGTTTTTACTCTTATGTGAACCATTTTATGCTTTGCAAGAGATGAAGACCGAGGAAAAGATTTCCCACATTCAGGGCATTTAAATGTTTTTTCTCCTGTGTGAATCGTTGCATGTCTTGCAAGGGATGAAGGAACAGTAAACCATTTCGCACAATCGGTGCATTTAAATGCCTTTACTCCAATATCCATCATTTTATGTACTGAAAGACTAGATGGGGTTCATACATGTCTCTGTCTGGGAGATTTCCTTCGTCACATGAGGCCGGTTCCTCCTTAATATCAGGGGGTGAATATTCTGTGGGTTCTGTGATTGGATAAATCTCTTTCTCTGGGACGTGTCTTTCTTCAGACGCCAGAGATTCTCGCTCTGTGTATGTTGCAGATTCAGCTCGTCCTTTTCTCGTCTTGTTCAGATCCTTTTCCACATTATTGCTTAGAATTTCACTTCCATTTTCACATCCAATATCCCATAAAGAAACCGCAGCGTGAAATTCACCCCATACAGATTTATCTATTGGAGGGAAAATCACATGAACACGTGAGACGTTCATTCAGGAACACGTCTATTACACGGCACAGCCAACATTTCAGGGGATTATTGGGACACGTTGCTCTGGGAGTGGACACAAACATTATGAGAATTAAAGCATCTCTTACCCGGTGTAATAACAGGCTGGTGATCCTCCATCATGACGTCCTCATAGAGCTCCTTGTGTCGCTCCACATACTCCCACTCCTCCATGGAGAGATAGACAGTGACATCCTCACAGCGTATAGGAACCTGACACACACAATGACACAGTCACCATCCAGACACATGCCTTGGTGTTAGCGTATAATGTCCCATTCCCAGCAGCCTCACCTCTCCAGTCAGCAGACGGATGATCTGATTGCTCAGCTCCAGGATCTTCTCATGGTTTTGCTCATGGATTCCTGAGTGAGGTGGAGGCTCCGTATTGAAGCTTTGGCTCCTGTCGTGTCCTTCTGATATTTGGTGACGGCTGCTGTCACTGACCATCTCATGGATCTTCACCACCATATGACCCTAAACATTGAGAGTGACCCCAATATAGAGAGGTATAAACATGTCGCCCCCCTGGGTCCCCCATGCTTTTGTGTATGTGTCAGTGTGTTATCTCCATAGTGTGCTGTAACTAGGGATACACTGATACCGATACCGGTATTTGCATGAGTACTTGGTACTCGTGCAAATGCCTCAATACCTCTACTGATACCCGCAAGCCAGCGCTGGACTTGCTTTCCACTACCCAAGGGCCTGGGGCAGCTGTCAGATTGCATTTTTTCTCACCAGACACACCTCCTCCCTCTGCCGGTCCCTCCATTGGCTTACTGTATGTTTCAGGAATACAGTTTAAAATACTGACGCTCACGTTCAAATCACTTAACTCAACTCCTCCCTACATGTCTTTGTTACTACACAAACACATCCCATCTAGACATACTCCAGTCGGCGGGCGATCTCCACCTGTCATCTGTCTTCCCCCGCATGGTCAACTCTCACCTCCAAGACTTCTTAAGGGCAGCATCGGTCTTGTAGACTGTAAGCTCCTATGTGCAGGGCCCTCTAAATTAGGTATCGGTGCCGATACTGGGACCTGTACGAGTACTTGGTACTCGTGCAGAGGCCTCCTCTACCGGAAGCCAGTGCTGGGCTGGCTTGACGGCCGGCCGGCTTCATTGGAGCAGTGTCCATCGGGCTGCCAGGCTCCTCCGGCGTCTTCTTCCTTCTAGCGGCCGCCGGCAGAGGTTGTAGCCCAGCCGTTTGTTGGGATCCACCAGCCGCGATCTCGTGAGATCGTGAAGTTCACAAGAGCTCAGGATCTCGCGAGACCGCAAATGTGCGTGCTTCCCAACGAGCAGCCCGGCTAAAACCTCTGCCAGCGGCTGCTCGAAGGAAGGAGATGCCAGAGGAGCCTGGCAGTGCCGGAGGAGCCTTGCAGAGCGGGACGTGAACTGGGGACAAATGTGTGAGCTGGGGGCAATGTGTGTGTGCTGGGGGCAATGTGTGTGTGCTGGGGCATTTTATATGAGGCCTGTTCCTATTGAAAAGCATCACATGACAATAAACGTATCGGTACTCGGTATCGGTGAGTACTTTTAAAAAGTATCGGTACTTGTACTCGGTCTTATAAAAATGGTATTGGTGCATCTCTACTCTACACCTCGTTTCCATCATATGTCCGTTTATCTGTATCTTGTTCCATTTGGTTATTGTAAAGCGCTGCGGAAACCGTTGGCGCTATATAAATTATGACAATAAGGCATTCCGTCAGCATTCCCCTCTGACTGGCCACATTCCATCGAGTGACCACCAGCATGTGAAGGCTGTGACGTGGCCTCCAGCCATGATATTGTGGGAGTCATGAGATCTCGTTACAGCTTTCATAATGAGGGGAATGCTGGCAGAATGCTTTTAATGCATTCTGCCAGCAGCACTGATGTCTGAGGTCTGTGGGTATACTCGTGTCTGAGGGTATACTCATGTCTGAGGGCTGTGGGTATACAGTTGTGTTCAAAATTATTCAACCCCCACTGAAATTTAGTGTTTTGGCCAGTTTGACATTGATTTTGATCATTCAGTCATCTTGCTTACAATTAAATCAAAGATGCACGTGTAGGTCAGACAAATATAACATAACATTTATAATGAAATAACCACAAATGTCTTTTCTGTGCTCACATCATTATCAGTTTTATTCAACCCCCAAGTGACATTCAATCTTAGTACTTAGTACAACATCCTTTTACAGTTATAACAGTTATTAAAGTGAAGCATAGCTTGACACAAGTGTCTTGCAGCGATCTACGGGTATCTTCGCCTATTCGTCATGGGCAAAGCCTCCAGTTCAGTCACATTCTTAGGCTTGCGCACTGCAACTGCTTTCTTTAACCACTTCAATGCTAAGGACGCGCTCAGCGCGTCCTCAGCATTGCCCCTGGTATGCGGAGGACGCGCTGAGCGCGTCCTCGCATTGGGGTCAGCGTTCGGCCGGGTACCGGCCGATCGCTGGCCCCTCCGGTGCGGGCTGACATCCTGGATGTCAGCCCGGCATCCGGAGCAGTGGCCGCCATTGTTATGTGTCATCGCGCCCCCGCGATGACACATAATTCAGGCGCCCCCCCCGCATGTGCGGAGGAGGCGCCTGAAAGGGAGGGGGGGAGGTCCTTCGGACCTCTCTCCCTCCCGATCGGCGGCTCACAGGGGCTTAACCCAGGCATCATTTGGAAGGGCACAGCCTGCCCTTCCAAATGATGCCTGGCATTAACCCCTGGGGAGCTGGATCGCAAATCGGCGCTGAAAAGCGCCGATTTGCGATCCTTCCCGGGAGCTGGCCGACATCTTGGATGTCGGCCAAGCTTCCGGGAACTCCCCCAGAGGACTGGCGTCATCGTGCGCAGCACGATGACGCCAGTCCTAGCATTAACCCCTAACTGCCACGAAGTGTGGAGATAGGGAGTTCCAATGAACTCCCTATCTCCCGATCCGTGGCAGTTAGGGGTTAATTTTGATATCGTTGGATCGGCCAGAGCATGGCCGTTCCAACGATACCAAACATGAAAGTAAAAAAAAATGTAAAAAAAAAATAAAAAATAAAAATAAAAATAAAAAAAAATTAAAAAAAAAAATTAAAAAAAAAAATAAACACTCTTTTTTTTTGTTTTTTGTTTTGTTAATGCAGCAATATTGTTCCCATTTCAATTATAATGTGAACAATAATGCTGCATTAACGATTTTGTATGCGGTGCGTTTGTTAAAAATGGTGTCATTTTCCCCAAAAAAAAATGTAACGAGACCCCATCTCTAATTTTTTTAACAAGCGCACCCCATACAAAATATAACCGCAATTGCTCGCATGTTAAAATGTGGAAAAAAACACTTTACACGATGTAAATTATTGAAAATACATATTTTATTGCATTTTTTGTTATAATATACAAACATGACATAACGTATACATATAATAATGACATATTATGAATCTACCGAGTCTGACGGAAAGAACGATATATAATATGTCGATGTCATATACTAAAATAAGCCTTCAAAACAGGTTTAAACATGATGCGCAAAACAGGTAAAAAATGACCTCAGCACAGGGGCGGGAAAAGCCTCAGCAGCGAAAGGGTTAAGTACCACCAGAGGTTCTCAATTGGATTTAAGTCAGGTGACTGCGATGGCCACTCCAAAATGTTCCAGCCTTTAATCTGCAACCATGCTCTAGTGGACTTGGAGGTATGCTTGGGATCATTGTCCTGTTGAAAGGTACAACGTCTCCCAAGCCTCAGGTTTGTGACGGACTGCATCACATTGTCATCCAATATCTCCTGGTACTGAAGAGAATTCATGGTACCTTGCACACGCTGAAGCTTCCCTGTACCTGCAGAAGCAAAACAGCCCCAAAGCATGATTGACCCCCCGCCATGCTTCACAGTAGGCAAGGTGTTCTTTTCTTAATAAACCTTGTTCTTCCTCCTCCAAACATAGCGTTGATCCATGGGCCCAAACAGTTATAATTTTGTTTCATCAGTCCACAGAACACTATCCCAAAACTTCTGTGGTTTGTCCACATGACGTTTGGCATACTGCAGTCGACTCTTCTTATTCTTTGGAGACAGCAAGGGGGTGCACCTGGGAGTTCTGGCATGGAGGCCTTCATTACGCAGTGTGTGCCGTATTGTCTGAGCTGAAACTTCAGTACCCACATCTGACAAATCTTTTCTCAGTTCCTCAGCAGTCACACGGGGACTTTTCTCCACTCTACGCTTCAGGTAGCGCACAGCAGTCGAAGTCAGCATCTTCTTTCTGCCACGACCAGGTAGCGTTTCAACAGTGCCCTTTGCCTTGAATTTGCGAATGATGCTTCCTATGGTCTCTCTTGGTATGTTTAACTTTTTTGCAATCTTCTTATAGCCATTGCCCTTCCTGTGAAGAGTAATCACCTCTTCTCTTGTCTTCCTGGACCATTCTCTTGACTTCACCATGTTTGTAACCACACCAGTAAATGTCTAGAAGGAGCTGAGTATCACAGTCATTTTAAAGCTGCCTAATTGGTGCTTATTATGCTTTATTGCTGCTCCGTGACATCCACAGGTGTTTTCAATACCTGATTGAAAACACTTGAATGAACCTCTGTTCTTCAGAGTGGTAGTCTTTAAGGGGTTGAATAATTGTGTCAATGAAGAATTCACAAAAGAAACATTTACTACTGTATTACAAAACCAATTGATGTCATTTTAGTTGCATATGGTTCTTTAAAAAGTCCTTGTAGGATTTCATTCTGAATACAATTACAAATGTACACTAAATTCCCTAAAACCCTTTACAGCATAGGGGGTTGAATAATTTTGAACACAACTGTACATGTGTCTGAGGTCTGGTGTGGATATATAAATATCGGAGGCGAGGTGTGTGGTGGAGTGTGCTGTGGGTAAATGGGGTGTCTGGCTATACATTTCAATATTAACATAAATTGGACAGAAAAATCCTAAATTGTTTATTTGAAAGTGGTCACATGACAATAATAAAAGTATCAGTAATAGTCATAAAATATTATTATATGGAATCTCTTACCTCTCCAGTCAGCAGAAAGATCATCTCCAGAGTAGGGATGAGCTGTTCGGTTTGATCGGTTCAGAGTTCGATTCGAACATCGCCTGTTCGCATGTTCGCGAACTACAAACATTTCCACGTGTTCGCCCACAATGCACCACAATGCACCACAATGCACTTTTATACTGGCCTGAATCTTGTAATTGGCTACAGCCTTGCACCTGACCACAGGTCAGGTGCAAGACAGGTTCAAGACTATGCCAATCACGGCTCAGAGTCCTGATTGGGCAAATGTTGCCCAATCATGGGCTCACAGAGCTAAGTCCCGCAGCACACTACATAAGGCTTCACACAGCGCTTCAGCACGTGTTTGAGAGGAGATTGTTCTTGTGTTAGTGTGTGTTCTCACTGCCAGTCTGCCACCAGCTACTGGGGGGGGGTCTAATCTCTACAAAATATTTGGGAATTGTTCTAATCTGTGTGTTCTCACTCCCAGCAACTATTTTGGGGGTCAGTAATTTCTACAAAATATTTGGGAATTGTTATAATCAGTGTATTCTCACTGGCTGCCAATCAGTATTTTGGGGGGTCAGTAATTACTCCAAAATATCTGGGAATTGTGATAATCTGTGTCTTGTCACTGCCAGCAGCAACTATTTTGGGGGTCAGTAATTTCTACAAAATATTGGGGAATTGAGGTAATCTGTGTCTTGTCACTGCCACCCAGAATTTTGGGGGGAGGGGGTCAGTAATTTCTACAAAATATTTGGGAATTGAGGTAATCTGTGTCTTGTCACTGCCACCAGCAACTATTTTGGGGGGTCAGTAATTTCTACAAAATATTTGGGAATTGAGGTAATCTGTGTCTTATCACTGCCACCAGCAACTATTTTGGGGGGTCAGTAATTTCTACAAAATATTTGGGAATTGAGGTAATCTGTGTCTTGTCACTGCCACCAGCAACTATTTTGGGGGGGGGTCAGTAATTTCTACAAAATATTTGGGAATTGAGGTAATCTGTGTCTTTTCACTGCCACCCAGAATTTTGGGGGGTCAGTCATTTATACAAAATATCTGGGAATTGTTCTAATCTGTGTCTTGTCACTGCCACCCATCAGGGGGTCTCACTGATTTATAGGAGGTTTCTGAGAATTGTAATCTGTTTCTTGTCACTGTTGCCAGCTATCAGGGGGTCCTATCAGGGGGTATCACTGATTTATAGGAGGTTTCTGGCAGCAGCAGCAACATATAGAGGACTTGGTGGATTGGCTAACCAGGCCATCCTCATCCTTCGAGTCCTCTGCCAGCCAGGCTTGTAGTGCTTTACAGTCCACCTCCGCTGTCAAAGCATCTAATGCAGCATCCATGTCCACAGCTACTCCTGCCGTAGCCTCACTTTCACACACGGAGGAGTCAGCTGAATTGTTTGACTACAATGACAGTGACATGCTGCTTGAGGATGTGCAGCACCTACAGTGCTCTGATTCAATCTCTGAGGTTGAGGAAGGGAGTATAATCAACCTGGAGGAAGGGGGTGCCAGTGATGACACACAAATAACTGGCACTCATGTTGTCCCAGCAGCTGCAGCATACTGCCGAGTTGGCTCCAGTGATGAGGAGATAGGGGGTGATGACAATGATGATGAGGTCACTGACTCCACCTGGGTGCCTGATCAAACAGAGGAGTCAAGTGAGGAGGAGGCACAAAAACACGATGCACAACATACTCTATGACCAACCGTAGCACTAGCCAGTCCAAGGCATCAGATGTCAGAGCTGCTCAGGTGCAGAGTGCTGTTGTCTCAAAGCAGACATCCAGGAACTCTGCTGTCTGGGAGTTCTTTAAGAAATGTGCAGCAGACCCCACCGTTGCTATTTGTAATCTATGTCAGATGAGGCTCAAGCGTGGGAAAGACACCGGACACTTGGTACCACGTGCTTGAGGCGACATATGACCACCTGCCACACATCCCGTTGGCTCAAAACTTTCGTAGGTCCTCCTCCTCCTCATCTGTCTCTATCCCCACTATATGCCCTGCCATGTCATTGCCTACAACCTCCACTGACAGGGATGATGCTACAGTAATGGATGTACCAGGTCCTTCCTCACAATGTGACAGCATCCCATCAGCTGAAGATTTACGCAGTCAGATTACATTGCCCCAGCAGCTGCAGCGAAAGAAAAAATATAGTCCCAACCATCCCCAAGCACAGCGTCTAAATGCCAGCTTATCAAAATTACTCGCATTGCAGCTGCTGCCTTTCCAGCTGGTGGACTCTGCTCCCTTCCGTGAATTTGCTGAATTTGTGCTGTACCACAGTGGCATGTTCCAAAACGCCATTACTTTTCACGGAAGGCCATTCCAGCACTATACCAACACGTGGAAGACAATGTTATTGAGTCATTGGGAAAGGCAGTCAGCAGCCAGGTGCATGTGACTTTAGACACGTGGTCCAGCAAACATGGACAGGGTCGTTACATTTCCTTCACGGCACACTGGGTAACTCTGATTGCAGCTGGGAGGGATCCAAGACGGGGCTCTGTGCTGGAGCTTGTTCATCCACCACGCCTCCAGAAAGCTGCTTGTATGAGGTCTGTCTGCTCCACCACCACCTCTCCCTCCTCCTCCTTCTGTGTCTCTGGCGAAGTGGCAGTTAAACCGACACCTGACAGGGGCTACGCAAAGGCTCAAGCAAAAAGATGCCATACTTTGGTTGAGCTGGTTTGTTTAGGGGACAGGAGCCACACCGGGCCAGAAATTCTGTCAGCTCTGCAGGGGCAGGTGCAGAGATGGTTAACACCACGCCAGCTTCAGCTGGGAATGGTCGTCTGTGATAATGGCAGAAACCTTCTCTCCGCCCTACGCCTGGGTAAGTTGTCGCATGTACCATGCTTAGCAGACATCCTAAATCTGGTGGTACAGCGTTTCCTAAACAAGTACCCAGGGCTGGCAGAGCTTCTCAGCGAGGCCAGAAAAGTCCACAGCCACGTCAGACGGTCATTCCCAGCAAGTGTTCGCCTGGCAGAAATTCAAAGAGAATTCCACCTTCCCACAAACCGTCTGATCTGTGACATGCCCACCAGGTGGAACTCGACATTAGCAATGCTGCAGCGTCTGCACAAGCAGCAGAGGGCCATCAACGAGTACCTGTGTGAGTATGGCACAAGGACAGGTTCAGGTCAACTTGGTTCCCCCCCGCAGTGGCTGATGATCAAGGATGCATGCACTCTACTGTCACCATTTGAGGAGGCAATGAGGATGGTGAGCAGGCACAGTGCATGCATCAGTGACAAAATTGCTTTAGTGTTCCCGCTGGAGCACACTCTGCAGGGAATTATAGATGTGGCTCTAGAGGCAGAGCAGCGGGAGGAAGAGGAGGCCTTCCCTAGCTCTGAAGGCCCCAGTCTTTCCACAGACAGCATTCCAGCGGGTCCTCCTCAGATCAGACAGGAGGAGGATGAGGAGGAGGAATATTTAAGTAGTGGGGGCATTGAAGGTGGGGATTCCTCAAGGGAGGGTTTTGTGTGCCCAGAAACCCAATGACTAGTAGGTGGCTGGGAGGAGGAAGTGCACAATGGGGTCATCCTCATTGACCAGGAAGACTCGGAAGCTAATGCCACCTCCAACCTACGCTGCATGGGCTCCCTTATCCTGCAAAGTCTGCTAAAGGACCCCAGGATTCGTGCTATCAAACCATTACTGGTTGGCAACCCTTCTTGATCCACGATACAAGGGTAAAGTTGCAGAGCTCATCCTGCCCGCACAGAGGGAGCACAGGATGAAAAAACTTGAGGACGCTCTAAAGCGACACTTGTGTAACACCTTTCCAGGCACTGGTAGGTTACCAAGTGATGAAACAGGAGTTTCTGAGGCTGTGGATGATCAGAGGAATAGTGGTGAAGGCCGGGGCCGCTTGACTAATGCCTTTTTAAATTTTATTAGTCCACGACGCCCAGGGACATCAAATGTAGTCACCCATTGCCAGCGTCTTCACCATATGGTGCAGGACTACCTAGGGGCAAGGGCAGACCTGGATACCTTTCCAGCAGATGATCCACTGGCTTACTGGGTGTTGAGATTGGATCACTGGCCAGAGGTTAGCCAATATGCTATGCAGCTACTAGGTTGCCCTTCATCCAGCGTGCTTTCTGAAAGGACATTCAGTGCCGCTGGAGGTTTTGTCACAGACAAAAGAGTGCGTCTGTCCACCGACTCTGTAGACCAGCTGACATTTATAAAAATGAATTAGTCCTGGATCAGCAGCTATCAATCCCCTGATGCTGACGTAACGGAATAGATCGGGATGTCTTCTGCATTCACAAAACCTCCAGCACTGAACTCTTCCACAATACCACAAAAGGGTTACGGTGTGAAGCTAATAGGTTGCCCTTCATCCAGCGTGTTTTCTGAAAGGACGTTCAATGCCGCTGGAGGTTTTGTCATAGACAAAAGAGTATGTCTGACCACCGACTCTGTAGACTGGCTGCCAATTATAAAAATGAATCAGTCCTGGATCAGCAGTTATATTCCGTTACGTCCGCATCAGGGGATTGATATCGGGGATGTCTTCTGCATGCACAAAACCTCTAGCACTGAACTCTTCCGCAATACCACAAAAGGGTTACAGTGTGAATGCACTTGCTGCCATGAAAGGCACAATATTTGGCTGCACTGACGCCTGTGCCAGATTTATATCATTTTAATTTTTTGAACCGCAGGGTCCAACCCTGCACTCTTCCACAATACCACAGAGGGGTTACTGTATGATTGCACTTGCAGGCCTGGCACCAAAGGCACAATATTTGAGTGCACTGACACCTTTACCAGATTCATATCTTTTTAATATAGGACCGCATGGTCCATCCCTGCACTCTTCCACAATACCACAGAGGGGTTACTGTATGATGGCACTTGCAGGCCTGGCACCAAAGGCACAATATTTGAGTGCACTGACGCCTTTATCAGATTCATATCTTTTTAATATAGGACCACATGGTCCATCCCTGCACTCTTCCACAATACCACAAAAGGGGTTACGGTGTGATGGCAAGGTTGCTGACGCTAAAGGCACAATTTTAAAGGACCTATTGTTACTTTCATCCAAAGCCTGCATAAGTTTCACCATAATTTAGCCAAAAAATCACTAAACTTTTTCTGCGCGTCCTAAAATGTCTTTTCATACAGGCTGCCGCCCCAAGCAGTTGTTTATGAATAGATTAAAGGAAAAGCATTTACCGTCATTTGAAACGTCATTTTTTTGTTTTTAAATGTTTCTATACATCCTAGAAATCCGCCACTTCACGGGCAGGTTATGGGGACCTCCTAGGCACAATATTTGAAGGAATTTTTCGTTTTTATTTTTAACCCATATTTCATGGAAAACTCACAGTCCCTTTAAAAACTTTTTTTTTTAACTTTTTGTCCTTGTTTCCTGTCCCCTAGGGCACTACCCGGACCCCCATACACCTTTTATGGCAAATATCTAGCATCTATCTTGGAGGGCACTCTAAAAATCGAACTTTGAGTCCCATTGACTTGTATTGAGTCCGTGTTCGAGTTCGAATGCGAACCGAACTCGGGGGTATTTGGCTTATCCCTTCTCCAGAGTTAGATCCAGCATCCTCTGGCTCAGCGGATCCCTGGCTGTGTGTAGATTATCACAGGTTACCTGGACGGCCGGATCTTGTGGAGGAACGAATAGAGGAAGCACAATGTCTCTGAAATTACACAAGAATATCCTGTTCAGATTTCATCCAGACCTCTGATTTTCCCCCAATAAATCAGAATTAGCGTATCCTGAGCTCTATATATAATATGAGTATACGGGGAATTAGCGGATCCTGAGCTTTATATATGAGTATACGGGGAATTAGTGGATCCTGAGCTCTATATATGAGTATACGGGGAATTAGCGGATCCTGAGCTCTATATATGAGTATACGGGGAATTAGAGGATCCTGAGCTCTATATATGAGTATACGGGGAATTAGAGGATCCTGAGCTCTATATATGAGTATACGGTGAATTAGTGGATCCTGAGCTCTATATATGAGTATACGGGGAATTAGAGGATCCTGAGTTCTATATATGAGTATACGGGGAATTAGAGGATCCTGAGCTCTATATATGAGTATACGGGGAATTAGAGGATCCTGAGCTCTATATATGAGTATACGGGGAATTAGAGGATCCTGAGCTCTATATATGAGTATACGGGGAATTAGCGGATCCTGAGCTCTATATATGAGTATACGGGAATTAGAGGATCCTGAGCTCTATATATGAGTATACGGGGATTAGAGATCCTGAGTTCTATATATGAGTATACGGGGATTAGAGGATCCTGAGCTCTATATATGAGTATACGGGGAATTAAGGATCCTGAGCTCTATATATGAGTATACGGGGAATTAGAGGATCCTGAGCTCTATATATGAGTATACGGGGAATTAGCGGATCCTGAGCTCTATATATGAGTATAAGGGGAATTAGCGGATCCTGAGCTTTATATATGAGTATACGGGGAATTAGAGGATCCTGAGCTCTATATATGAGTATACGGGGAATTAGAGGATCCTGAGCTCTATATATGAGTATAACGTGGAATTAGAGGATCCTGAGCTCTATATATGAGTATACGGGGAATTAGCGGATCCTGAGCTCTATATATGAGTATACGGGGAATTAGCGGATCCTGAGCTCTATATATGAGTATACGGGGAATTAGAGGATCCTGAGCTCTATATACGAGTATACGGGGAATTAGCGGATCCTGAGCTCTATATATGAGTATACGGGAATTAGCGGATCCTGAGCTCTATATATGAGTATACGGGGAATTAGCGGATCCTGAGCTCTATATATGAATATACGGGGAATTAGAGGATCCTGAGCTCTATATATGAGTATACGGGGAATTAGGATCCTGAGCTCTATATATGAGTATACGGGGAATTAGCGGATCCTGAGCTCTATATATGAGTATACGGGGAATTAGAGGATCCTGAGCTCTATATATGAGTATACGGGGAATTAGAGGATCCTGAGCTCTATATATGAGTATACGAGGAATTAGAGGATCCTGAGCTCTATATATGAGTATACGGGGAATTAGAGGATACTGAGCTCTATACATGAGTATACGGGGAATTAGAGGATCCTGAGCTCTATATATGAGTATACGGGGAATTAGTGGATCCTGAGCTCTATATATGAGTATACGGGGAATTAGCGGATCCTGAGCTCTATATATGAGTATACGGGGAATTAGCGGATCCTGAGCTCTATATATGAGTATACGGGGAATTAGATGATCCTGAGCTCTATATATGAGTATACGGGGAATTAGTGGATCCTGAGCTCTATATATGAGTATACGGGGAATTAGCGGATCCTGAGCTCTATATATGAGTATACGGGGAATTAGATGATCCTGAGCTCTATATATGAGTATACGGGGAATTAGATGATCCTGAGCTCTATATATGAGTATACGGGGAATTAGAGGATCCTGAGCTCTATATATGAGTATACGGGGAATTAGTGGATCCTGAGCTCTATATATGAGTATACGTGGAATTAGAGGATCCTGAGCTCTATATATGAGTATACGGGGAATTAGAGGATCCTGAGCTATTATATAGTATCGGAGTAAATATATGTAGATCCTTCCTCTATCTATCCCTTAGATCCTTAGCTCATATATTCTTTTATTATAGATTCTTTATATCCTATCTATATTATCCGATTAGGATACTAGAGATCTCTATATATTGAGTATACGGGGAATTAGAGGATCCTGAGCTCTATATATGAGTATACGGGGAATTAGAGGATCCTGAGCTCTATATATGAGTATACGGGGAATTAGAGGATCCTGAGCTCTATATATGAGTATACGGGGAATTAGAGGATCCTGAGCTCTATATATGAGTATACGGGGAATTAGAGGATCCTGAGCTCTATATATGAGTATACGGGGAATTAGAGGATCCTGAGCTCTATATATGAGTATACGGGGAATTAGAGGATCCTGAGCTCTATATATGAGTATACGGGGAATTAGAGGATCCTGAGCTCTATATATGAGTATACGGGAATTAGAGGATCCTGAGCTCTATATATGAGTATACGGGAATTAGAGGATCCTGAGCTCTATATATGAGTATACGGGAATTAGAGGATCCTGAGCTCTATATATGAGTATACGGGGAATTAGAGATCCTGAGCTCTATATATGAGTATACGGGGAATTAGAGGATCCTGAGCTCTATATATGAGTATACGGGGAATTAGAGGATCCTGAGCTCTATATATGAGTATACGGGGAATTAGAGGATCCTGAGCTCTATATATGAGTATACGGGGAATTAGAGGATCCTGAGCTCTATATATGAGTATACGGGGAATTAGAGGATCCTGAGCTCTATATATGAGTATACGGGGAATTAGAGGATCCTGAGCTCTATATATGAGTATACGGGGAATTAGCGGATCCTGAGCTCTATATATGAGTATACGGGGAATTAGAGGATCCTGAGCTCTATATATGAGTATACGGGAATTAGAGGATCCTGAGCTCTATATATGAGTATACGGGGAATTAGAGGATCCTGAGCTCTATATATGAGTATACGGGGAATTAGAGGATCCTGAGCTCTATATATGAGTATACGGGGAATTAGAGGATCCTGAGCTCTATATATGAGTATACGGGGAATTAGAGGATCCTGAGCTCTATATATGAGTATACGGGGAATTAGAGGATCCTGAGCTCTATATATGAGTATACGGGGAATTAGCGGATCCTGAGCTCTATATATGAGTATACGGGGAATTAGAGGATCCTGAGCTCTATATATGAGTATACGGGGAATTAGAGGATCCTGAGCTCTATATATGAGTATACGGGGAATTAGAGGATCCTGAGCTCTATATATGAGTATACGGGGAATTAGCGGATCCTGAGCTCTATATATGAGTATACGGGGAATTAGAGGATCCTGAGCTCTATATATGAGTATACGGGGAATTAGCGGATCCTGAGCTCTATATATGAGTATACGGGGAATTAGAGGATCCTGAGCTCTATATATGAGTATACGGGGAATTAGCGGATCCTGAGCTCTATATATGAGTATACGGGGAATTAGCGGATCCTGAGCTCTATATATGAATGATAACGGGGAATTAGAGGATCCTGAGCTCTATATATGAGTATACGGGGAATTAGTGGATCCTGAGCTCTATATATGAGTATACGGGGAATTAGCGGATCCTGAGCTCTATATATGAGTATACGGGGAATTAGAGGATCCTGAGCTCTATATATGAGTATACGGGGAATTAGAGGATCCTGAGCTCTATATATGAGTATACGGGGAATTAGAGGATCCTGAGCTCTATATATGAGTATACGGGGAATTAGCGGATCCTGAGCTCTATATATGAGTATACGGGGAATTAGAGGATCCTGAGCTCTATATATGAGTATACGGGGAATTAGAGGATCCTGAGCTCTATATATGAGTATACGGGGAATTAGGATCCTGAGCTCTATATATGAGTATACGGGGAATTAGAGGATCCTGAGCTCTATATATGAGTATACGGGGAATTAGAGGATCCTGAGCTCTATATATGAGTATACGGGGAATTAGAGGATCCTGAGCTCTATATATGAGTATACGGGGAATTAGCGGATCCTGAGCTCTATATATGAGTATAAGGGGAATTAGAGGATCCTGAGCTCTATATATGAGTATACGGGGAATTAGAGGATCCTGAGCTCTATATATGAGTATACGGGAATTAGAGGATCCTGAGCTCTATATATGAGTATACGGGGAATTAGAGATCCTGAGCTCTATATATGAGTATACGGGAATTAGAGGATCCTGAGCTCTATATATGAGTATACGGGGAATTAGCGGATCCTGAGCTCTATATATGAGTATACGGGGAATTAGCGGATCCTGAGCTCTATATATGAGTATACGGGGAATTAGAGGATCCTGAGCTCTATATATGAGTATACGGGGAATTAGCGATCCTGAGCTCTATATATGAGTATACGGGGAATTAGAGGATCCTGAGCTCTATATATGAGTATACGGGGAATTAGAGGATCCTGAGCTCTATATATGAATATACGGGGAATTAGAGGATCCTGAGCTCTATATATGAGTATACGGGGAATTAGAGGATCCTGAGCTCTATATATGAGTATACGGGGAATTAGAGGATCCTGAGCTCTATATATGAGTATACGGGAATTAGAGGATCCTGAGCTCTATATATGAGTATACGGGGAATTAGAGGATCCTGAGCTCTATATATGAGTATACGGGGAATTAGAGGATCCTGAGCTCTATATATGAGTATACGGGGAATTAGAGGATCCTGAGCTCTATATATGAGTATACGGGGAATTAGAGGATCCTGAGCTCTATATATGAGTATACGGGGAATTAGAGGATCCTGAGCTCTATATATGAGTATACGGGGAATTAGAGGATCCTGAGCTCTATATATGAGTATACAGGGAATTAGCGATCCTGAGCTCTATATATGAGTATACGGGGAATTAGTGATCCTGAGCTCTATATATGAGTATAGGGGAATTAGTGGATCCTGAGCTCTATATATGAGTATACGGGGATTAGCGGATCCTGAGCTCTATATATGAGTATACAGGGAATTAGCGGATCCTGAGCTCTATATATGAGTATACGGGGAATTAGAGGATCCTGAGCTCTATATATGAGTATACGGGGAATTAGAGGATCCTGAGCTCTATATATGAGTATACGGGGAATTAGCGGATCCTGAGCTCTATATATGAGTATACGGGGAATTAGATGATCCTGAGCTCTATATATGAGTATACGGGGAATTAGAGGATCCTGAGCTCTATATATGAGTATACGGGGAATTAGAGGATCCTGAGCTCTATATATGAGTATACGGGGAATTAGAGGATCCTGAGCTCTATATATGAGTATACGGGGAATTAGAGGATCCTGAGCTCTATATATGAGTATACAGGGAATTAGAGGATCCTGAGCTCTATATATGAGTATACGGGGAATTAGGATCCTGAGCTCTATATATGAGTATACGGGAATTAGAGGATCCTGAGCTCTATATATGAGTATACGGGGAATTAGAGGATCCTGAGCTCTATATATGAGTATACGGGGAATTAGAGGATCCTGAGCTCTATATATGAGTATACGGGGAATTAGAGATCCTGAGCTCTATATATAAGTATACGGGAATTAGAGGATCCTGAGCTCTATATATGAGTATACGGGAATTAGTGGATCCTGAGCTCTATATATAAGTATACGGGGAATTAGAGGATCCTGAGCTCTATATATGAGTATACGGGGAATTAGAGGATCCTGAGCTCTATATATGAGTATACGGGGAATTAGAGGATCCTGAGCTCTATATATGAATATACGGGGAATTAGAGGATCCTGAGCTCTATATATGAGTATACGGGAATTAGAGGATCCTGAGCTCTATATATGAGTATACGGGGAATTAGAGGATCCTGAGCTCTATATATGAGTATACGGGGAATTAGGATCCTGAGCTCTATATATGAGTATACGGGGAATTAGAGGATCCTGAGCTCTATATATGAGTATACGGGGAATTAGCGGATCCTGAGCTCTATATATGAGTATACGGGGAATTAGCGGATCCTGAGCTCTATATATGAGTATACGGGGAATTAGAGGATCCTGAGCTCTATATATGAGTATACGGGGAATTAGAGGATCCTGAGCTCTATATATGAGTATACGGGGAATTAGCGGATCCTGAGCTCTATATATGAGTATACGGGGAATTAGAGGATCCTGAGCTCTATATATGAGTATACGGGGAATTAGAGGATCCTGAGCTCTATATATGAGTATACGGGGAATTAGAGGATCCTGAGCTCTATATATGAGTATACGGGGAATTAGAGGATCCTGAGCTCTATATATGAGTATACGGGGAATTAGAGGATCCTGAGCTCTATATATGAGTATACGGGGAATTATAGGATCCTGAGCTCTATATATGAATATATGGGGAATTAGCGGATCCTGAGCTCTATATATGAGTATACGGGGAATTAGCGGATCCTGAGCTCTATATATGAGTATACGGGGAATTAGAGGATCCTGAGCTCTATATATGAGTATACGGGGAATTAGAGGATCCTGAGCTCTATATATGAGTATACGGGGAATTAGCGGATCCTGAGCTCTATATATGAGTATACGGGGAATTAGAGGATCCTGAGCTCTATATATGAGTATACGGGGAATTAGAGGATCCTGAGCTCTATATATGAGTATACGGGGAATTAGAGGATCCTGAGCTCTATATATGAGTATACGGGGAATTAGCGGATCCTGAGCTCTATATATGAGTATACGGGAATTAGAGGATCCTGAGCTCTATATATGAGTATACGGGGAATTAGCGGATCCTGAGCTCTATATATGAGTATACGGGGAATTAGAGGATCCTGAGCTCTATATATGAGTATACGGGGAATTAGAGGATCCTGAGCTCTATATATGAGTATACGGGGAATTAGCGGATCCTGAGCTCTATATATGAGTATACGGGGAATTAGCGGATCCTGAGCTCTATATATATATGAGTATACGGGGAATTAGCGGATCCTGAGCTCTATATATGAGTATACGGGGAATTAGTGGATCCTGAGCTCTATATATGAGTATACGGGGAATTAGCGGATCCTGAGCTCTATATATGAGTATACGGGGAATTAGCGGATCCTGAGCTCTATATATGAGTATACGGGGAATTAGAGGATCCTGAGCTCTATATATGAGTATACGGGGAATTAGAGGATCCTGAGCTCTATATATGAGTATACGGGGAATTAGAGGATCCTGAGCTCTATATATGAGTATACGGGGAATTAGAGGATCCTGAGCTCTATATATGAGTATACGGGGAATTAGAGGATCCTGAGCTCTATATATGAGTATACGGGGAATTAGAGGATCCTGAGCTCTATATATGAGTATACGGGGAATTAGCGGATCCTGAGCTCTATATATGAGTATAAGGGGAATTAGCGGATCCTGAGCTTTATATATGAGTATACGGGGAATTAGATGATCCTGAGCTCTATATATGAGTATACGGGGAATTAGAGGATCCTGAGCTCTATATATGAGTATACGAGGAATTAGAGGATCCTGAGCTCTATATATGAGTATACGGGGAATTAGAGGATCCTGAGCTCTATATATGAGTATACGGGGAATTAGCGGATCCTGAGCTCTATATATGAGTATACGGGGAATTAGCGGATCCTGAGCTCTATATAGGAGTATACGAGGAATTAGTGGATCCTGAGCTCTATATATAAGTATACGGGGAATTAGAGGATCCTGAGCTCTATATATGAATATACGGGGAATTAGAGGATCCTGAGCTCTATATATGAGTATACGGGGAATTAGCGGATCCTGAGCTCTATATATGAGTATACGGGGAATTAGCGGATCCTGAGCTCTATATATGAGTATACGGGGAATTAGAGGATCCTGAGCTCTATATATGAGTATACGGGGAATTAGAGGATCCTGAGCTCTATATATGAGTATACGAGGAATTAGAGGATCCTGAGCTCTATATATGAGTATACGGGGAATTAGAGGATCCTGAGCTCTATATATGAGTATACGGGGAATTAGAGGATCCTGAGCTCTATATATGAGTATACAGGGAATTAGAGGATCCTGAGCTCTATATATGAGTATACGGGGAATTAGCGGATCCTGAGCTCTATATATGAGTATACAGGGAATTAGCGGATCCTGAGCTCTATATATGAGTATACGGGGAATTAGATGATCCTGAGCTCTATATATGAGTATACGGGGAATTAGTGGATCCTGAGCTCTATATATGAGTATACGGGGAATTAGCGGATTCTGAGCTCTATATATGAGTATACGGGGAATTAGATGATCCTGAGCTCTATATATGAGTATACGGGGAATTAGATGATCCTGAGCTCTATATATGAGTATACGGGGAATTAGAGGATCCTGAGCTCTATATATGAGTATACGGGGAATTAGTGGATCCTGAGCTCTATATATGAGTATACGGGAATTAGAGGATCCTGAGCTCTATATATGAGTATACGGGGAATTAGAGGATCCTGAGCTCTATATATGAGTATACGGGGAATTAGTAAATCCTGAGCTCTATATATAAGTATACGGGGAATTAGAGGATCCTGAGCTCTATATAGGAGTATACGAGGAATTAGTGGATCCTGAGCTCTATATATAAGTATACGGGGAATTAGAGGATCCTGAGCTCTATATATGAGTATACGGGGAATTAGAGGATCCTGAGCTCTATATATGAGTATACGGGGAATTAGAGGATCCTGAGCTCTATATATGAGTATACGGGGAATTAGAGGATCCTGAGCTCTATATATGAGTATACTGGGAATTAGAGGATCCTGAGCTCTATATATGAGTATACGGGGAATTAGCGGATCCTGAGCTCTATATATGAGTATACGGGGAATTAGAGGATCCTGAGCTCTATATATGAGTATACGGGGAATTAGCGGATCCTGAGCTCTATATATGAGTATACGGGGAATTAGCGGATCCTGAGCTCTATATATGAGTATACGGGGAATTAGAGGATCCTGAGCTCTATATATGAGTATACGGGGAATTAGCGGATCCTGAGCTCTATATATGAGTATACGGGGAATTAGCGGATCCTGAGCTCTATATATGAGTATACCGGGAATTAGAGGATCCTGAGCTCTATATATGAGTATACGGGGAATTAGAGGATCCTGAGCTCTATATATGAGTATACGGGGAATTAGCGGATCCTGAGCTCTCTATATATGAGTATACGGGGAATTAGAGGATCCTGAGCTCTATATATGAATATACGGGGAATTAGAGGATCCTGAGCTCTATATATGAGTATACGGGGAATTAGCGGATCCTGAGCTCTATATATGAGTATACGGGGAATTAGAGGATCCTGAGCTCTATATATGAGTATACGGGGAATTAGCGGATCCTGAGCTCTATATATGAGTATACGGGGAATTAGAGGATCCTGAGCTCTATATATGAATATACGGGGAATTAGAGGATCCTGAGCTCTATATATGAGTATACGGGGAATTAGCGGATCCTGAGCTCTATATATGAGTATACGGGGAATTAGCGGATCCTGAGCTCTATATATGAGTATACGGGGAATTAGTGGATCCTGAGCTCTATATATGAGTATACGGGAATTAGTGGATCCTGAGCTCTATATATGAGTATACGGGGAATTAGAGGATCCTGAGCTCTATATATGAGTATACGGGGAATTAGAGGATCCTGAGCTCTATATATGAGTATACGGGGAATTAGAGGATCCTGAGCTCTATATATGAGTATACGGGGAATTAGAGGATCCTGAGCTCTATATATGAGTATACGGGGAATTAGCGGATCCTGAGCTCTATATATGAGTATACGGGGAATTAGGATCCTGAGCTCTATATATGAGTATACGGGGAATTAGAGGATCCTGAGCTCTATATATGAATATACGGGGAATTAGAGGATCCTGAGCTCTATATATGAGTATACGGGGAATTAGCGGATCCTGAGCTCTATATATGAGTATACGGGGAATTAGAGGATCCTGAGCTCTATATATGAATATACGGGGAATTAGAGGATCCTGAGCTCTATATATGAGTATACGGGGAATTAGAGGATCCTGAGCTCTATATATGAGTATACGGGGAATTAGCGGATCCTGAGCTCTATATATGAGTATACGGGGAATTAGCGGATCCTGAGCTCTATATATGAGTATACGAGGAATTAGTGGATCCTGAGCTCTATATATAAGTATACGGGGAATTAGAGGATCCTGAGCTCTATATATGAATATACGGGGAATTAGAGGATCCTGAGCTCTATATATGAGTATACGGGGAATTAGCGGATCCTGAGCTCTATATATGAGTATACGGGGAATTAGCGGATCCTGAGCTCTATATATGAGTATACGGGGAATTAGAGGATCCTGAGCTCTATATATGAGTATACGGGGAATTAGAGGATCCTGAGCTCTATATATGAGTATACGGGGAATTAGCGGATCCTGAGCTCTATATATGAGTATACGGGGAATTAGCGGATCCTGAGCTCTATATATGAGTATACGGGGAATTAGATGATCCTGAGCTCTATATATGAGTATACGGGGAATTAGTGGATCCTGAGCTCTATATATGAGTATACGGGGAATTAGCGGATCCTGAGCTCTATATATGAGTATACGGGGAATTAGAGGATCCTGAGCTCTATATATGAGTATACGGGGAATTAGAGGATCCTGAGCTCTATATATGAGTATACGGGGAATTAGCGGATCCTGAGCTCTATATATGAGTATACGGGGAATTAGCGGATCCTGAGCTCTATATATGAGTATACGGGGAATTAGAGGATCCTGAGCTCTATATATGAGTATACGGGGAATTAGCGGATCCTGAGCTCTATATATGAGTATACGGGGAATTAGAGGATCCTGAGCTCTATATATGAGTATACGGGGAATTAGCGGATCCTGAGCTCTATATATGAGTATACAGGGAATTAGAGGATCCTGAGCTCTATATATGAGTATACGGGGAATTAGAGGATCCTGAGCTCTATATATGAGTATACGGGGAATTAGAGGATCCTGAGCTCTATATATGAGTATACGTGGAATTAGAGGATCCTGAGCTCTATATATGAGTATACGGGGAATTAGAGGATCCTGAGCTCTATATATGAGTATACGGGGAATTAGAGGATCCTGAGCTCTATATATGAGTATACAGGGAATTAGCGGATCCTGAGCTCTATATAGGAGTATACGAGGAATTAGTGGATCCTGAGCTCTATATATAAGTATACGGGGAATTAGAGGATCCTGAGCTCTATATATGAGTATACGGGGAATTAGCGGATCCTGAGCTCTATATATGAGTATACGGGGAATTAGCGGATCCTGAGCTCTATATATGAGTATACGGGGAATTAGAGGATCCTGAGCTCTATATATGAGTATACGGGGAATTAGCGGATCCTGAGCTCTATATAGGAGTATACGAGGAATTAGTGGATCCTGAGCTCTATATATAAGTATACGGGGAATTAGATGATCCTGAGCTCTATATATGAGTATACGGGGAATTAGCGGATCCTGAGCTCTATATATGAGTATACGGGGAATTAGAGGATCCTGAGCTCTATATATGAGTATACGGGGAATTAGCGGATCCTGAGCTCTATATATGAGTATACGGGGAATTAGAGGATCCTGAGCTCTATATATGAGTATACGGGGAATTAGAGGATCCTGAGCTCTATATATGAGTATACGGGGAATTAGAGGATCCTGAGCTCTATATATGAGTATACGGGGAATTAGAGGATCCTGAGCTCTATATATGAGTATACGGGGAATTAGAGGATCCTGAGCTCTATATATGAGTATACGGGGAATTAGAGGATCCTGAGCTCTATATATGAGTATACGGGGAATTAGAGGATCCTGAGCTCTATATATGAGTATACGGGGAATTAGAGGATCCTGAGCTCTATATATGAGTATACGGGGAATTAGAGGATCCTGAGCTCTATATATGAGTATACTGGGAATTAGAGGATCCTGAGCTCTATATATGAGTATACGGGGAATTAGAGGATCCTGAGCTCTATATATGAGTATACGGGGAATTAGAGGATCCTGAGCTCTATATATGAGTATACGGGGAATTAGATGATCCTGAGCTCTATATATGAGCATACGGGGAATTAGCGGATCCTGAGCTCTATATATGAGTATACGGGGAATTAGCGGATCCTGAGCTCTATATATGAGTATACGGGGAATTAGCGGATCCTGAGCTCTATATATGAGTATACGGGGAATTAGCGGATCCTGAGCTCTATATATGAGTATACGGGGAATTAGCGGATCCTGAGCTCTATATATGAGTATACGGGGAATTAGCAGATTTTGAGCTCTACATGTGACTTAATTCTGTAAATGAAGATACAGTCAACTGAGATAGGACCTGTCAACGATGGGGTACATTGGCGAATGTGACAGGCTCAGTGGCGTCACTAGGGTTGGTGTCACCCGGTGCGGTAACTTATGGTGTCACCCCCCCCCACGAGTTTTACAGAATTTTTTTTAACTATTCTTACTCCTAAATCAGTACTCCCATATAACACTGAATGCTCATACACACAGCGCACATTACTGTGAGGTTTATTGCTGTGGAGCTCTCTCATATGCTCACACAAATTTTTGCCAACTGCCAGCAAGTACGGTGCCTGTTCGAAGGCAGTGAAAGCACACATGGATATATATATTGCCCCCAGCAGCTCACCCATGGACATATATTGTCCCAGCTCACATATGGATATATTGCCGCAGCTCACAATTATATATTACCCCCAGCAGCTCACCCATGGATATATATTGCCCCAGCTCACATATGGATATATTGCGCCTCAGCTCACACATGGATATATTGCCCCAGACCAGCACACACATGGATATTGCCCTAGCTCTCATGTATATTGCCCCAGCTCTCATGGATATGCCCCCAGCCCACATGGATACTGCCCCCAGCACACATGGATACTGCCCCAGCTCACATGGATACTGCCCCAGCTCTCATGGATATGCCCCAGCAGCTCTCATGGATATGCCCCAGCTGCTCTCATGGATATGCCCCAGCAGCTCTCATGGATATGCCCCAGCAGCTCTCATGGATATGCCCCAGCAGCTCTCATGGATATGCCCCAGCAGCTCTCATGGATATTGCCCCCAGCTCATGGATATGCCCCAGCAGTAGGGATGTGCGTTTCGGGTTTCAGAATTTCGGAATTTTCCCAAAATTTCCCGATTCGTGTTTTCGGATGCGGACGATTTTCCGAAAATTTTTAGATCCGAAAATGGCAGATCCGAAAAGTTTTCCGAGCCGAAACGAAATATTTTCGAATGTACTTGAAATGTGTGAAATCGAAATTTATTGCTTTGAAAGAGGCGAACAGACGTTCCGAAAAAACGAAAATTTCCGAAAATACGGAAAGTCGATACAAAAAACGAGCTAAGTGACACGAAAATACGAAAAATGGTCGATATTCCGAAACCATTAACAATTACGAAAAACGAAAATTTCCGAAAATACGGAAAGTCGATACAAAAATACGAAAAATGGTCGAAATTCCGAAAAAAATGTACACGAAAAACGAGTCGAGCCGAACCGAATCGAAACAGAAATCGGTCGAAACGAGCCGAATCGAAAAGTTGAAAAATACAAAAAATCGAATCGAACCGAAAAAAAAAAAAAATCGGTGCACAAGCCTACCCAGCAGCTCTCATGGATATTGCCCCAGCTCATGGATATGCCCCAGCAGCTCTCATGGATATTGCCCCAGGAGCTCTCATGGATATGCCCCAGAAGCTCTCATGGATATGCCCCAGCAGCTCTCATGGATATGCCCCAGCTCCTCTCATGGATATTGCCCCAGCTCCTCTCATGGATATTGCCCCAGCTCCTCTCATGGATATGCCCCAGCAGCTCTCATGGATATTGCCCCCAGCTCATGGATATTGCCCCCAGCTCATGGATATGCCCCAGCAGCTCTCATGGATATTGCCCCAGCTCATGGATGTGCCCCAGCAGCTCTCATGGATTTTGCCCCAGCAGCTCTCATGGAATTTGCCCCAGCAGCTCTCATGGAATTTGCCCCAGCAGCTCTCATGGATATGCCCCAGCAGCTCTCATAGATTTTGCCCCAGCTCCTCATGGATTTTGCCCCAGCTCCTCTCATGGCTAATGCCCCCAGCTCACCTCCTGCCGCCGCGTGTTCTGCTCCCTCTGAGCGTCCGGCGGCATGGAGCTTGGGCACTCGCCTGGGGGAGCCACGTGACCAGCCGCAATCTCGCGAGAACTCGGCTGGTGATGTGTTCCCCCCAGGCGAGCGTCGAAGATCCATAGCTTCGCAGCACGCTCGCAGGGAGCGAACACTGCGTCGCAGGGTGAGACACCCGCCCTTAGGGTGACGGTTTCACCCTAAAGGCGGGTGTCACCTGGTGCGGGCCGCACCCCCCGCCCCCACGTTGCAACGCCAGTGGACAGGCTTACGCAAACTATGATCATACTTTGTTAACTGAATCCCCATCATTTTACCTCAGTCAGGTTTTTTGGTGGATGAAGGTGGTCATTGATATGGAGTGCTCTATTTTTGTGTTAATAATTATATATATATATATATAAATATAAATAAATGTAGTGGAGGAGCTAAATCAGTAAGGATGAATATATCATATTATTTTGTGTGCTGCCTTAAAGGATAGTATGTTCAATAAAACTAAACAAAATGTACACAGGTAAATGGAAATGTCAAAAGGTTCCTTTTGGCGCAATATCTAAATAGTTTTGTGATTGTGCACAGATACAAAAAAGAGTCCACACAATAAAGACTCTTAAAGTGCTAAGTGCCTCCTGCGACACGTGCTATAAAGTGCATTGACCAGTACTGTGTAAAATAGTGCAAATTTAGTAAAAAACCTTGTTATAAATATATACACATTATTTAGTGCGAGCAATGTGAACTTTCAAAGTAAACTATTATACTCCGTGCATGTTAAACATTGTGTCAATCCAAAAGTAAACGTATATTCTCAAATACTTACACTGAGAGCTCCGAGTTACGTATAACGCGGAGCTCTCACAGTGTAACTCGGAGCTCTCACTGTAACTCGGAGCTCTCACAGTGTAACTCGGTACTCTCACAGTATAACTCGGTACTCTCACAGTATAACTCGGTACTCTCACAGTATATCTCGGAGCTCTCACAGTATAACTCGGAGCTCTCACAGTATAACTCGGAGCTCTCACAGTGTAACTCGGAACTCTCAGTGTAACTCGGAGCTCTCACAGTGTAACTCGGCACTCTCACAGTAACTAGGAGCTCTCACACTAACTCGGAGCTCTCACAGTATAACTCGGAGCTCTCAAAGTGTAACTCGGAGCTCTCAAAGTGTAACTCGGAGCTCTCAAAGTGTAACTCGGAGCTCTCACAGTGTAACTAGGAGCTCTCACACTGTAACTCGGAGCTCTCACAGTAACTAGGAGCTCTCACACTGTAACTCGGAGCTCTCACAGTATAACTCGGAGCTCTCACAGTGTAACTCGGAGCTCTCACAGTATAACTCGGAGCTCTCACAGTGTAACTCGGAGCTCTCACAGTGTAACTCGGAACTCTCACAGTGTAACTAGGAGCTCTCACACTGTAACTCGGAGCTCTCACAGTAACTAGGAGCTCTCACACTGTAACTCGGAGCTCTCACAGTATAACTCGGAGCTCTCACAGTGTAACTCGGAGCTCTCACAGTGTAACTCGGAGCTCTCACAGTGTAACTCGGAGCTCTCATACAGGTTTATCCAAAGAGATCCAAATTGCTTGAGAAAGGTAACCGAACGCTGAAAATCAGCGTTTGGTTACCTTTCTTGGCCAGTCGGCTATCCAGAGAGCAGGCAATTCACCAAATCCTGGCGAATTGCCTGCACATACGGTGCCTGTTCGAGCCATGAAAAAGCACTGCTTCGGCTATTCAGAGAACACAAACCAGCAGTGAAAGGTTCCCCTAATGCCCTGCTGTTCGGTGGTTTAATTCGGCAAGTTTATTCAGGAGAATCCCATAGGCTTCAATGTTAAAAATATTCCCGTTTTAATTCAATATCTAATAAACCGTTCATTATAAAATTCTGCAGCAAAAAGTCTCTTTAAGCATTTTTCTGAATTTTTTTTTTAAAAGCCCGTTTTTTTTTTTTTTTTAACTTTATTTATTTTTTCTGTAACAGCCCTCTCTATTATCATTCCCTGGACCTCATATGTAAATTTCAGACATTTTCGCTCAGTAGTTTCTTTGCAAACAGCGTTTCACTTTCATACAAACTGTTTTGCTAATTTATTCACCTCCCTCTGTCTGAGGCGTCGGCTTCGCTGCGTGATCGGCTCCTGCTCGGTGTTTCCAGCGTCTTCGACGGGTCAATCCAGAGGTTTTTGCGGTTAGTTTTTGTCGGGTTTGCGGCAGCCTTTCCCTGCAATTCGGGGACCCTGTGGTGCTTGCTGAATACACCGCAGGGTCACCGAAATGGGATCGGCAACACGAACCAAATTGAAGAGAACGAAAAGTCACTGAACGTGCGGTGACTTTTCAAATCTCTTTGGATAACCCTGTAAGTGAACTTCTCTCCTTTTTATCTGCTTTCAGGTGTGATTTTTATATTGCCCACACCGGTTACTTGCCCCAGGGGAGTTTACAGGAGCATCACATGCTTGAAACAATCTTATTTATTGTAAGGTACCAGCGTGACAAGAAAGGTTCTGAACCCAGGATGCAGTGACACAACAGAAACCAGGTTAGGGAAAACAGGGGTTTATTGTTGCATTCAGGTGAAATAATAAGTCCAGGTTATTCAGGGTGATGGGCAGAACTTAAATGAGGAACCAAAGGAATATGCAATGATGGTGGGGATACAAGGAGACACACGTAGGAGACTTACTGGGGATACAAGACAGGACAGGAAAAGGGCTGAAGGAAATCTTGTTTGCAGGCAATTCAGGAGGCAGATGAACACAGGTAACCAGGATGCAGGGGTCTTGTAAGCAGTCTCTGGAGGGCAGAGGATGAACACGGGGAACAGGATAATGGAGGCAGGGGTTTCACCGGATAGCAGAGGTATCAGGATCACAATCCACTGGGCTTGCTGGCTTTGAGAACCATAATGCTGAAGCACTGCCTTCTGGGTGCTCCACCCTTAAGTAGGTGAACAGTCTCAGAGATTAGAGGCACCTGTTAGGCCTGCAGTGCTGTGAACAAAGTTGGAACAAGAAAGTGCTGCCCTGCACTCATGACAACGCAACACCAGGTTTGCCTTTCTTGCGTTTGCGGCGTGCTTTACGTGGGGTGCTCCAGAAATTTATCCACAATTTTGAAAGGGTGCCAAGAATGTTGTCCAGCCCATTTTTGGAGTTTCGTGTGACATTATGTCCAATTTGCTTTTTTTCCTCCCTTTTCTTGTTTTGTTCCAATACACACAAAGGGAATAAACATGTGTATAGCAAAACATGTGTTACTGCAATACTTTTCTGTGAGAAATACTTGATTTTCCGGAAAAATTTCTGGGGTGCCAACAATTTTGGCCATGACTTTATAGCAGATAAATGAGAGTGACAATGCACAAAGAGCCGTGCAAGGTACCCAACGGTGCTTTCTCGAGGGTTACAAAGATACTCACAGGTGTAGATATACATTTATATGGAGAGACCCATAACTGTTGGGTCAATCTTGGCGAAGAAAAATGGCGCTATGTTATATGTAAAGGAGACGTGCATTAGGACAACATAGCGAGTCGTTGGCGGCTCTGGCATGGAGATGGCGCCATAATATGACGTCACTCGCTCCGTCGCTCGTACACCCAGTAAGCATGCCCAACCAGGAGTACACTGTCACGCATGCACGATAGAACAAAATCGGGCAAAGCATTACTATAACAGCACAACATATACAATTATATATATATATAACATTCCCTGCGTTAAACAATAGGCACCATTAAATATAATTTACCACAAACCGACACTAATTCGCACCTAAATGACCCAAACTTGTAAGATCAGGCGCCATAACCCTCTCCCAAAACAGCTACAGCTTTATTAAACATAGCAATTTCTTACACCGATAATCATAGAAATGTCACACACAGATACACGACACAAATACCACCTGTGTACACACACACAGACAATGCATATATACCACACACACACACACACACACCCAAGTCTGTCAAAGGGACATGTTTTTTAGAGAGGTGTTGTCCCTTGCATGTTTAAAAGGTAAGGGTTCCTTTAAGTGGGCTTGGTTATGTAGCGGGTAGGGCTGCCCACTAGCATCTAGTCTTTCCAGGATATGGGAACTAGCACTTCTGGACTTCAAAGCTGCTGCAGTTGCTAGAGGAGACAGGTCAGGTGTTGCAGAACGCCTCATAAAAACTTTGTATCTGCATGTGGTCTAAAAGGCGCACACGGTAATTTACCTCTGTATTTGTTTTATATTGTGTATAGTGTTTTATATCATTTTACATGGACAGTGTCATCTGTCAATGATGTAACTGGATTTATCATTTCTGTTGGAAAGACATGTTCATTTTGCGCGAGAGACTTGTAAAGGGCTGTGTTTACACATATTTTCAACATTATTTGGTTTTATTTCTTGTAGTTTTCACGGTGTTGGCTACAAAGAAAAACAAATAAAGAGCACAAAGACATCAGTATGAAGCATGTCATTTCCTTAGACCTGTGCAACTACATAGGGATATCCCGATGGCGATTTTCAGGCCCTTGATCTGATCTGAGTCCATTGGTGATGGAGAAAAACCAAATCAGGGCAAAAGGTGTTAGATTTCTGACATCATTTTCCTGGTATTTGGTGCGGAGTCCCAGAAGACGTCACGTTAGGCTGAACACAATGGGCGGATGTGGGTTTCCAGCCTATGTAACTCCGAAATACTGAACTTTTGGTAAACAAAAACAATATTTTACACATTTAGAAGAGGGAAAATGTTTTTTCAAACCCCCACCTGTGCAACAAAACACGCAAAAGGAAAACCATTTCCCACATTCAGTACACAAAGAGGGAGCCTAACCGGTGTGAGTTTTCTGATGCCGAATTAAAGCCGTGCGGGAGATAAAACATTTCCCACATGTAGAGCACGAATAAGGCTTTTCTCCTGTGTGAGTTATCTGATGTCTAATAAAAGCCTTTCGGTGCCGGAAACACTTCCCACAAATGGTACATGAAAACGGCTTCTCTCCAGTGTGAGTTCGCTCATGTTCAGAAAGTATTGTCTGACGACTAAAACATTTCCCACATTCAGAACATGAATACGGCTTCTCTCCTGTGTGAATTTTCTGATGTTGAACAAGACCTGCGCTATTGCCAAAACATTTCCCACAGTCAGAACATGAATAAGGCAGATCTCCTGTGTGAATTCTCTGATGTAAATTAACAGATGAGCTATGAGTAAAACATTTCCCACATACCGGACACGGATAAGGCTTCTCTCCAGTGTGAGATCTCTGATGTGAATTAAGAGCTGCATTACTCCTAAAACATTTCCCACATTCAGAACATGAAAAAGGCTTCTCTCCTGTATGAATTCTCTGATGTACAAAAAGAACGGACCTGCTACCAAAACATTTCCCACATACAGAACATAAAAAAGGTTTCTCGCCGGTGTGAGTTGTCTGATGTGCAACAAGCTCTGAGCTACGACTAAAGCGTTTCCCACATTCGGAACACGAATAAGGCTTTTCTCCTGTGTGGGTTCTCAGATGTAAAGAAAGACTTCCGGTCTGGCTAAAACATTTCCCACATTCAGGACATGGAAACGGCTTCTCTCCTGTGTGAGTATTCATATGCATTATAAGACTTAAGCTTTGGGTAAAACACTTCCCGCAGTCAGAACACGAAAAAGACTTCTCTCCTTTGTGAATTCTCTGATGTACAGCGAGTTCAGATTTAAGATGAAATTTTTCCCCACACTGAGAACACAAATTAGGCTTCTCTCCTGTGTGAGTTCTCAAATGCAAAAAAAGTTGTGAGTTCCGGCTAAAACATTTCCCACATTCAGAACAGGAATATGGCTTCTCTCTGGTGTGGGTTCTCAGATGTGCATTAAGAGTTGAGTTCCGGGTAAAACATTTCCCACATTCAGAACAGAAATACGCCTTCTCTCCTGTGTGAGTTGTCAGGTGTGCAGAAAGATGTGCCTTCCGGATAAAACATTTCCCACATTCAGAACATGAAAATCTCCTTTCTTTGCTTTTTATTTCCTTAGAGGTAGACATAGTGGATTCTTTGGGTCGTCTTTCCACTGTAGATGGATTTATTTTAGAGGATTCCTCCTCGCTCATGGTTAGTGAATTTCTGTCCAGTTGACGGCCTTTCCCATACTTTCTGCTCATGACGGTATCTGAAAAGAAAAATATGCATGTACATACATTAAAAAAATAAATGACTACTGATCCATTAGTGGGGTACAGTGCAACACAAAGATCTTCCCTACCACCCCCAAAAAAAGAGAAAACATGGTGTCTGATTTTAGATCATATCTCCTGTAATTTTCTGGTCATTCCCTTTAATTACTGGTTGCTAAGGGTGTGTATTTAGAAGTTTTGCACACGTGGTGTCACGGGCAGGCACCGGGGTGGCAACGTTGTGAGCCCAGGATGCAGTGATGCACCACTCCAGGGATGTGTGGCGAGTTGCAGGAATACCAATGGTTTGGAGCAGGACACGTAGAGGGATTGACAATGGAGAAACAGGAAACAAACCAGGACAATGAGATCTTGGACACTGGATACTGCAGGTATGGAGAAACGGGACGGACTGGTAAAGACAGTAGGAGTCAAGGTAATTCTGGAGAGGTACAGCAGAAAGGTCCTCTCTCTGGTGAGATTATAGACAATGCTGGAGCAATGTGGAGAGGGGGGGTCATGTCCCTTTATTTAGGAAAGTCAGGTGCGTAGTGTTTCACTGTGTTTTAACTATTAACCAGTTGTGTGGAGGAATCCCAGTGATGGTTGAGATGAGCAAGGCTTGAAGGGGGCTGCCAAGACAGTTCAGGAACCTGACACATGGCTCCTTACGGAAGGTTTCTCCTGTTCCTCTGTCATGGTTTGGATAGGGTTAACTATCCTTTATAGGTTTTGTTAGAAAGTATTAGAGTCATGTGACCTTCCATGGAAGATTCAACCTGTAGCTTCCAGACTATGCCGTGTCCTATTGGTGGCTGCTGTGTATTTAGATGTTTCGCACTTGTGACTCCTTATTGTAAGGTTTTGCTTGTTGCTCATGCTGCTGGATTAGGCTTTGTTTGCCGTCTATAAAGAAACATTTGACTTTCCATGACAGATGCTAGCCGTCTCATCCATGTGTTAGTAAGGTTCCTGGACCCCACTTATGTTCTGTTAGACCTTTTGTAGCTGCCGGGCTGTGCTGTGTTAGGAATTCCCAGCGTGTTGTCAGTCTTGCCGTGTTTTATAGACATTCCCTCTTCTCCACTGTAGGTGAATTTATTTAATCACCTGAAGATCAGCCGATGCTCTTGGATAAATATGAGCCCAGCTTCAGGTTATCATGCTCTCCATTAAATCGGGTTTTTTGGTCTTGTCGGGTCATTATATGGATGCGTTTTACTTCTTAACTATAGTGTGGAGAGAAATCGGCTGATGTTGGAGGTTTACGTTTGGATTCTTTGATTTCTCGTGGGGGATTATCTGGTCGGCTTGTCCATGCGATGAGGACAGCCAGGGGTTTGGTGCTGATCAGTGTCTCCTTTGTGCGGCCATGACAAAGATATCACGATGATTGTGTAACTGCTTTTACTTCTGCTCATTGAGGAGGCTACACGTTGCACGTTTTAAGCTAGATTCCTCTTTATCCAGGTTTTTGTCCATGCCGACCAATTATCTGTTCTATTTATGTATATAAATAAATCTTCCGTAGAGAAAATATCTGCTTATTTCTTGAATTTTCATAAGAATATTTACATATTCCTTAGACTTGGTCCCATGGCCGGAACGTTAATCCTCCCATGTCATGCAGTGTAAACTAACAAAATATTTTTCATTACGTGTGTTAAGTGTTCTTTTGCTAATTGTTTATTATGTTTCAGCATTTCTAAAGAAGGATGGAACGTAGACTGGTTCCCATCTTGGTCTCTGGAAGACATAAGCAGGAATAAAACACACGGCTCTTTTAGAAGAGCTGTGAGTAAGCCGCAAGTCGAGTCTGTCTGTCTGTCCTTCATGCAGCTATTCTGTGTGATCTCCACAGTCTCTTCCAAGTGCCTGAGGGCCAGATCAAGCTCAGAGAGAGGAGAAAGTCTGCAGCCAGCTGAATAGCCACCAGGTGGAGTATTATTGGTCTATCACCACTACGCTCCTTTAACCCCACCCCTCTCTATACTACCACCATACCCCTCTCTACACCCCCAAATGCTAGTTCGGGCTAGTATTAAAGTTACTTCTTGGGTTACTGTTAGGGCTAGCGTTCCTTGTAAGGTTGGTGTGACTGGTAGAATTACTGGTTCTGTTTGGGTTAATATGAAAAAATGTCACCATATTAGAGGCAAAAGGACTCCCCATTAAACATCCGATGTGTCCTCCAGGATAAGGGCGAGGTGTGTTTGTGTGATCGGTGTTAATGGTGCAGGGCGTCGAGCTATATGTGAGGTGTTGTCTAAAGTGAATGGTATCGGAAAACAGATGATACAAACAAATGACCTTTATTGGCCTTCAGAATAAATCGCCATCCTTCACAACACACTTTTGGCAACGTCCTTAAAGCTTCTGGAAACAGTCAGCAGAGGCCTCTTTAGGAATCGATCACAGAACGGCTGTCACATGTTCTTGGATTGCCGCCACGTCCACAAAACATGCGCTTTTCATGACGCTCTTCAGGCGGGGAAACAGAAAGAAGTCTGCAGGCACCAGGTCAGGGGAGTACGGTGGATGATCGAGAGCAGGTACGCCACACTGAGCCAAGAATTAGCACACACGGATAGCACAGTGCTGAGACGCGTTATCGTGCAGCAACAACATCCGCTGTCCAGTCCTGTGCGACTCTGGCCGAACACAGCGAATACATTGTAGCAACAGTTTTAAAACTTCCTTGTAGAATGCGGCGTTCATGGTTTGAAACAAATCCTTTGAGGATGATTCCAAAGTTGTTGAAGGCGATCAACATTGTCTTCACCATTGCAGGTGATTGTTTTTGGGTCACAAGAAGACGATGAACGCCATTCCTTCGATCGCCGATTGGATTCCGAATGGAATTGGGAGCACCAGGGCTCATCCCGTGTGACGATGAATCGCAGAAAGGATGGATCATGGTCACACATGGTAATGCAATCTCCAGAGGTTTCCATCCGTTTTACCTTCTGATCTTCTGTTACCTTGGGCGGCACAAACCAGGAACAGATCTTCTGCTTACCCAAATCGTCACGGATGATAGGTGTGCAGCGTGTCCTTGATAACGCCCAATTCCTCCGCCATCGAGCGTAGAGTCTGTCGCCGATCTCGTGCCAGCATTTGTCACACTTGCTCGATCATGTCTGAGATTCTTCAGGTCAACGACCAACTGGAACGTGACTCATCCCAAGTCATTTCCTTCACATCGCGAAAGCGTTTGAACCAGTCGAAACTAGGGCTGTGCAATATTGACAAAATAATCATATTGCGATTTCTTGAATGAATATTGCGATTGCGATTTTATTTGCGATTTAGCCAATTGTTTTTGCTTTTTCAAACATGCTACATACATTCTAAATGTATTCAGTATTCAGCACATGGAAATACTGCCCCAGCACATGGAAATACTGCCCCAGCACATGGAAATACTGCCCCAGCACATGGAAATACTGCCCCAGCACATGGAAATACTGCCCCAGCACATGGATATACTGCCCCAGCACATGGATATACTGCCCCAGCACATGGAAATACTGCCCCAGCACATGGAAATACTGCCCCAGCACATGGATATACTGCCCCAGCACATGGATATACTGCCCCAGCACATGGAAATACTGCCCCAGCATCTCATGGATATACTGCCCCAGCACATGGAAATACTGCCCCAGCACATGGATATACTGCCCCAGCACATGGATATACTGCCCCAGCTCATGGATATACTGCCCCAGCTCATGGATATACTGCCCCAGCTCATGGATATACTGCCCCAGCTCATGGATATACTGCCCCAGCACATGGATATACTGCCCCAGCACATGGATATACTGCCCCAGCACATGGATATACTGCCCCAGCACATGGATATACTGCCCCAGCACATGGATATACTGCCCCAGCACATGGATATACTGCCCCAGCACATGGATATACTGCCCCAGCTCATGGAAAAACTGCCCCAGCTCATGGAAAAACTGCCCCAGCACATGGATACACTGCCCCAGCACATGGATACACTGCCCCAGCTCATGGATACACTGCCCCAGCTCATGGATACACTGCCCCAGCACATGGATACACTGCCCCAGCACATGGAAACACTGCCCCAGCTCATGGATACACTGCCCCAGCTCATGGATACACTGCCCCAGCACATGGAAACACTGCCCCAGCACATGGATACACTGCCCCAGCACATGGAAACACTGCCCCAGCACATGGAAACACTGCCCCAGCACATGGAAACACTGCCCCAGCACATGGAAACACTGCCCCAGCACATGGAAACACTGCCCCAGCACATGGAAACACTGCCCCAGCACATGGATACACTGCCCCAGCACATGGATACACTGCCCCAGCACATGGAAATACTGCCCCAGCACGTGGATACTGCCCCAGCTCACCTCTGTGCGCCACGTGTTCGGCTCCCTGTTAACTTCTGGCGGCATGGAGCTTGGGCGCTCGCCTGGGGGAACCATGTGACGAGCCGCGAGAACGTGGCTCGTCACGTGGTTCCCCCTGCGAGCGCCCAAAGCACCATGCCGCGGGAAGTTAACAGGGAGCCGAAAATTGCAGCCTTATGCGATTTATTAATTGCAGGGTCGGAAATCGCGATTCGATCGCGATTGCAATTAATTGCACAGCCCTAGTCGAAACACGTTTCCGCCCGTACACTTGCACCAACACTTCATGTGTCTCGGTCGCCGTTTTCCCCAATTTGTAGCAGAACTTGATATTCACTCGTTCCTCCATTGCACTGTGACCCTACCTGTCACACTGAGAACGTTCTACTCCCCGCTGCGGCTTTACCCTGACGATCAAATGTACTCCATGCTAGGTGGCGCTTCTCGCCTTGTCTCTGGATAGTCATGTGCATGCGCGCGCACACGGCCCACGTTACCGTTGAGATAGCAGACCATTCACAAAACCTTTTTTTAGGCCCACCTCCTTTAGGCTTTTTCTTTATGGGTTTGGTTTTCTTCTGGTTCCAAACTTCATGCGGCAAAATAAAAAAATATACATTTCCCTGTGATTGTGGCTCTGCTACTTACACGTGAATTAAAAATTATATATCTCAGCCCAAAATCCACTTACATTTTATTGGAAAAAGTGAAAATCCTGTTTTATTTGTGCCGAGAATCTGAAATACTAACCCCGAGCCGTATTCACAGGATTCTCCACCTCGTTCATGTCTTTCCGAGTCGTCACATGAATCTGTCCCCCCCTCTCGATGTCGGATATAATGGAGGGCGTCACACGGATCCAACCTGTATGATAAGAGGAAAATACAAAGGAAGATCTTCTGATCCAGCAGCAATAGAAGATGATTTGTATGAAGCTGCCTGTGAAGGAGGGCGAGACTTTCTTACCCAGAGAGCTGAGGCTCTGGTAATTCTCCATCATCACATCCCTGTAAAGCTCCTTCTCTTCTTCCTTTAAACAGTCCCACTCCTCCCGGGAGAAGTAAATGGCCACGTCCTCAAACTCACATGGAGCCTAAACAGCAAATGACCTCATTAATGTGACGCACAAACTCACATATACCATGAGCAAGATTTCCTGCTTTCCATGGGAACCCGGCGTCCCCCCCCGTGTAACTCATTCAAGCCCCCCCCCCCAAATGGCCAGAAAAAGAAGGGAGGAGATCAGAGACGCGTCTGCGTCAAGGTCTGCCTTACCTGTCCGTTCAGCCACTCTGTCTCTGACATGTGACCCGGAAACCTCTCCATCTTCTGGTTTATTGTCTGGCCGTCACACGATGACTTTATCCAATCACCGGCCTCTGGTCCATGTGGAGACGCTGAGCACCGGCTGCGATGCCTGGAGTCTGCATGACAGAGAGGAGGAATTATACGGGGAATTAGAGGATCCTGAGCTCTATATATGAGTATACGGGGAATTAGAGGATCCTGAGCTCTATATATGAGTATACGGGGAATTAGCGGATCCTGAGCTCTATATATGAGTATACGGGGAATTAGCAGATCCTGAGCTCTATATATGAGTATACGGGGAATTAGCGGATCCTGAGCTCTATATATGAGTATACGGGGAATTAGAGGATCCTGAGCTCTATATATGAGTATACGGGGAATTAGAGGATCCTGAGCTCTATATATGAGTATACGGGGAATTAGAGGATCCTGAGCGCTATATATGAGTATACGGGGAATAAGAGGATCCTGAGCTCTATATATGAGTATACGGGGAATTAGAGGATCCTGAGCTCTATATATAAGTATACGGGGAATTAGAGGATCCTGAGCTCTATATATGAGTATACGGGGAATTAGCGGATCCTGAGCTCTATATATGAGTATACGGGGAATTAGAGGATCCTGAGCTCTATATATAGGAGTATACGGGGAATTAGTGGATCCTGAGCTCTATATATGAGTATACGGGGAATTAGAGGATCCTGAGCTCTATATATGAGTATACGGGGAATTAGAGGATCCTGAGCTCTATATATAGGAGTATACGGGGAATTAGTGGATCCTGAGCTCTATATATGAGTATACGGGGAATTAGAGGATCCTGAGCTCTATATATGAGTATACGGGGAATTAGAGGATCCTGAGCTCTATATATGAGTATACGGGGAATTATCGGATCCTGAGCTCTATATATGAGTATACGGGGAATTAGAGGATCCTGAGCTCTATATATGAGTATACGGGGAATTAGAGGATCCTGAGCTCTATATATGAGTATACGGGGAATTAGAGGATCCTGAGCTCTATATATGAGTATTCGGGGAATTAGAGGATCCTGAGCTCTATATATGAGTATACGGGGAATTAGCGGATCCTGAGCTCTATATATGAGTATACGGGGAATTAGAGGATCCTGAGCTCTATATATGAGTATACAGGGAATTAGCGGATCTTGAGCGCTATATATGAGTATACGGGGAATTAGCGGATCCTGAGCGCTATATATGAGTATACGGGGAATTAGCGGATCCTGAGCTCTATATATGAGTATACGGGGAATTAGAGGATCCTGAGCTCTATATATATATATATATATATATATGAGTATACGGGGAATTAGAGGATCCTGAGCTCTATATATATATATGAGTATACGGGGAATTAGAGGATCCTGAGCTCTATATATGAGTATACGGGGAATTAGCGGATCTTGAGCGCTATATATGAGTATACGGGGAATTAGCGGATCCTGAGCGCTATATATGAGTATACGGGGAATTAGCGGATCCTGAGCTCTATATATGAGTATACGGGGAATTAGAGGATCCTGAGCTCTATATATATATATGAGTATACGGGGAATTAGTGGATCCTGAGCTCTATATATATGAGTATACGGGGAATTAGCGGATCCTGAGCTCTATATATGAGTATACGGGGAATTAGCGGATCCTGAGCTCTATATATGAGTATACGGGGAATTAGAGGATCCTGAGCTCTATATATGAGTATACGGGGAATTAGAGGATCCTGAGCTCTATATATGAGTATACGGGGAATTAGAGGATCCTGAGCTCTATATATGAGTATACGGGGAATTAGAGGATCCTGAGCTCTATATATGAGTATACGGGGAATTAGCGGATCCTGAGCTCTATATATGAGTATACGGGGAATTAGAGGATCCTGAGCTCTATATATGAGTATACGGGGATTAGAGGATCCTGAGCTCTATATATAAGTATACGGGGAATTAGAGGATCCTGAGCTCTATATATGAGTATACGGGGAATTAGAGGATCCTGAGCTCTATATATGAGTATACGGGGAATTAGCGGATCCTGAGCTCTATATATGAGTATACGGGGAATTAGAGGATCCTGAGCTCTATATATGAGTATACGGGGAATTAGCGGATCCTGAGCTCTATATATGAGTATACAGGGAATGAGAGGATCCTGAGCTCTATATATGAGTATACGGGGAATTAGCGGATCCTGAGCTCTATATATGAGTATACGGGGAATTAGAGGATCCTGAGCTCTATATATGAGTATACAGGGAATTAGCGGATCCTGAGCGCTATATATGAGTATACGGGGAATTAGCGGATCCTGAGCGCTATATATGAGTATACGGGGAATTAGAGGATCCTGAGCGCTATATATGAGTATACGGGGAATTAGAGGATCCTGAGCTCTATATATGAGTATACAGGGAATTAGAGGATCCTGAGCTCTATATATGAGTATACGGGGAATTAGCGGATCCTGAGCTCTATATATGAGTATACGGGGAATTAGCGGATCCTGAGCTCTATATATGAGTATACGGGGAATTAGAGGATCCTGAGCTCTATATATATATATGAGTATACGGGGAATTAGAGGATCCTGAGCTCTATATATGAGTATACGGGGAATTAGAGGATCCTGAGCTCTATATATGAGTATACGGGGAATTAGTGGATCCTGAGCTCTATATATATGAGTATACGGGGAATTAGCGGATCCTGAGCTCTATATATGAGTATACGGGGAATTAGAGGATCCTGAGCTCTATATATGAGTATACGGGGAATTAGTGGATCCTGACCTCTATATATGAGTATACGGGGAATTAGAGGATCCTGAGCTCTATATATGAGTATACGGGGAATTAGCGGATCCTGAGCTCTATATATGAGTATACGGGGAATTAGAGGATCCTGAGCTCTATATATAAGTATACGGGGAATTAGAGGATCCTGAGCTCTATATATGAGTATACGAGGAATTAGAGGATCCTGAGCTCTATATATGAGTATACGGGGAATTAGAGGATCCTGAGCTCTATATATGAGTATACAGGGAATTAGAGGATCCTGAGCGCTATATATGAGTATACGGGGATTAGCGGATCCTGAGCTCTATATATGAGTATACGGGGAATTAGCGGATCCTGAGCTCTATATATGAGTATACGGGGAATTAGAGGATCCTGAGCTCTATATATATATATGAGTATACGGGGAATTAGAGGATCCTGAGCTCTATATATGAGTATACGGGGAATTAGAGGATCCTGAGCTCTATATATGAGTATACGGGGAATTAGTGGATCCTGAGCTCTATATATATGAGTATACGGGGAATTAGCGGATCCTGAGCTCTATATATGAGTATACGGGGAATTAGAGGATCCTGAGCTCTATATATGAGTATACGGGGAATTAGTGGATCCTGACCTCTATATATGAGTATACGGGGAATTAGAGGATCCTGAGCTCTATATATGAGTATACGGGGAATTAGCGGATCCTGAGCTCTATATATGAGTATACGGGGAATTAGAGGATCCTGAGCTCTATATATAAGTATACGGGGAATTAGAGGATCCTGAGCTCTATATATGAGTATACGGGGAATTAGAGGATCCTGAGCTCTATATATGAGTATACGGGGAATTAGAGGATCCTGAGCTCTATATATAAGTATACGGGGAATTAGAGGATCCTGAGCTCTATATATGAGTATACAGGGAATTAGAGGATCCTGAGCTCTATATATGAGTATACGGGGAATTAGAGGATCCTGAGCTCTATATATAAGTATACGGGGAATTAGTGGATCCTGAGCTCTATATATGAGTATACGGGGAATTAGAGGATCCTGAGCTCTATATATGAGTATACGAGGAATTAGCGGATCCTGAGCTCTATATATGAGTATACGGGGAATTAGAGGATCCTGAGCTCTATATATGAGTATACAGGGAATTAGAGGATCCTGAGCTCTATATATGAGTATACGGGGAATTAGAGGATCCTGAGCTCTATATATGAGTATACAGGGAATTAGAGGATCCTGAGCTCTATATATGAGTATACGGGGAATTAGTGGATCCTGAGCTCTATATATGAGTATACGGGGAATTAGCGGATCCTGAGCTCTATATATGAGTATACGGGGAATTAGAGGATCCTGAGCTCTATATATGAGTATATGGGGAATTAGAGGATCCTGAGCTCTATATATGAGTATACGGGGAATTAGAGGATCCTGAGCTCTATATATGAGTATACGGGGAATTAGAGGATCCTGAGCTCTATATATGAGTATACGGGGAATTAGAGGATCCTGAGCTCTAGTCATGATATATAATTACATTTATTTAGAGCTGCAGTCACATGCAGAGGCCTAAACACAAGACACAGAGCAGCTTTACCATGTGTTTGCGTTGCTAAACCATCTTTATGGCGCCTCTTATATTTCCAGCAAATTATAAACTCAAACTTCCCCTAATATTTGTATATTAAAATGTATAATCCCCGGTCTGACCTGCCGCCTGGATCCTGCTCTCAGTGCTGAACTCTCTGCCACAGGAAAGGTGATTTGAGAGATTCCAGCCTCTCCCTGATCCCTATAGGAAACACTACATTAGAGTTCAAAACACACAAGAAAAATTGTCCCTTTAAATATGTCTCCAGTAGAGTGCATATAGCAGTGTTTTCCAAACCTGTCCTCAGGACCCTCCACCTCGCCAGGTTTGCAGGATATGTGAAGCTCAGCACAGGTGATATGATTTGCTGCTCAGTGATTGCAGGATTCAGTCTGTATTTCCCCAAAGTGATCTGCAAAACCTGTCCTGAAGCCAGGGCCGGATTAAGATCTCCATGGGGCTGGAGCTGAATATTTGCTGCGTTTTTTGGAATTTAGTGAAATGAAAACCTATTTTCGGTTATTCAATAGTGCAGATAATAATTTTTGGTAATAAGGAATTTGTGCCGGGTCTTACTATAGGACCGCTTCGGCACTTTCTGGACCTAGGTGTGTGCAGACTATACCAACGTTACCCCAATGGGTCACTAATCTCTATAGACGAAATGGCTACTAGATCAGAAGTGAGGGCTATCATTCTTGTATCTGCGGCAATTACAATCTCTTGCTACGCGCCCCCATGTCCAAGCAGCAGTGAAGTGGAAATAGGCTGGAAGACGGCCGCCATTGTACACAGGCGGCCATCTTGTTCAGAATATTGGTTCACTTGTATATAACTAGACAGGTTTGTAGCTGAGACTAGAATGAGGTATACGTAGAAATTTAGGAATGCGTTTAGATTAGCAGAAAAGCAATTAAAGTCTTATGAAAGATCTTTGCTGTTTCTGGCATGGAGAAGTAGATATTCCAAGGTCGTTGGGCCCGTGAAAAGACGAAGGAGTATAGAAGACCGGGCCCCAGGCCATCTGAATAAACATAGCCGATAGGGAGGGAGGCACTCCCCGGAGAAAGACAGCACAAACAAATCACAGACTGTCAAACTAACGAGAAGTGTATCAATTTATAGTTATATGTGGAATGTTCTTTGTGTTCGAATTAATGATGGGAGGTATTAACCCACGTGGGGTGGAATAGAGTGTCATAGGGAGGTGGGCTAATGGGGATGTACCTAATTATGTATTTGGGGCATAAAACCTCATGTCTCTGTGTAATCGGGGCTCACTCTAAGCGATTCAATCCTGTGTGAGCACTTGTGTGACGACACAATAAACTCTTGCCTTTCCTGAAGAGACTCGTGTTTGGACAATCCTTGCTTGTGTCTGGTCCGGCGCCGTTAATGAAGTGAACCTGTCTGACTCCGGCTACAGCAGCTGTGTCTAATCCAACATTTTATGAGCGCCTTTGTAAGAATTGCACATACCCGAAGGGACTAATATCTATTATATATAGAGAATTTACTTCGTTGTTGGACTGGAGAGAATTATCATATATTCGAGCATGGGAAAAAGATATAGGCGAAACATTGGACCCAGAGGACTGGCTGGATATATGGGACAGGTCATGCTCGGTGTCTGTATGTGCCTCCTTACAAGACAAGTCGATTAAGACTATTATGCGATGGTTTGTTACCCCGGATAAAATAGCGCATATCAACCCAAATATCCCAGATGTCTGTTGGAGGTTATGTGATATGCGCGGTTCTGATTTTCATATGTGGTGGACCTGTCCGTTTATGGTATCATATTGGAGGGAAATACGGCATTTGCTGCAGTCAATATACATAAATCTGTTCCTATGGACCCTTGGGCATTCCTGCTCTCCAGTATCTGTTCCTATGGACCCTTGGGCATTCCTGCTCTCCAGTATCTGTTCCTATGGACCCTTGGGCATTCCTGCTCTCCAGTATCTGTTCCTATGGACCCTTGGGCATTCCTGCTCTCCAGTATCTGTTCCTATGGACCCTTGGGCATTCCTGCTCTCCAGTATCTGTTCCTATGGACCCTTGGGCATTCCTGCTCTCCAGTATCTGTTCCTATGGACCCTTGGACATTCCTGCTCTCCAGTATCTGTTCCTATGGACCCTTGGGCATTCCTGCTCTCCAGTATCTGTTCCTATGGACCCTTGGGCATTCCTGCTCTCCAGTATCTGTTCCTATGGACCCTTGGGCATTCCTGCTCTCCAGACCGGTCACAGGGTTTACGTTTCATGAGAATAGGTTAATGGCCAAAATCACATTGGCTGCTAGACGAGCGGTGGCAGAGGTTTGGCGACAGCCACAAGTACCAAAGATGGCTAAAGTCTATGCTAAAATTCAGGATACCCGGGTTATGGAAGAGCTGACTGCGTTGGACCACTTTACATTATCTTCGTATAATAAAACCTGGGGGCCATGGCTGGAGACAGGACTGTAGCGGGTTTTATATTTTTTATTTTGCCTATTTTTCTGTTTTGGGTTGTATTTATACATATGTCTATAATATTATAGATGTGTATACGGATGTATATATATTTAGATGTGGGTTATTTTTGTTATCTGGCTTGGGCTGAGCCTCTTTCTCCTTTTTTTTCTCTCTCTTTCTTTCTCTTTCTTTAGTGATGTTAAAAAAGAAAAAATGGATGCTTATGTTGTGCCTTTTGTAAGATAGTATGAATTATTATACTAAGGCAGGGTGATGTTTGTATACAAGTGATATACTTTGATATGATGTGCATTCAATAAACTATGTTGAAAAAAAAAATAGTGCAGATACGGGTATAGCTAAGGCTAAGGTCAGACGAAAGCAGTTTTAACGTGCGTTTAGCCGCACGAAATCACGGCCGTGCTAGCAGCAAATGACGTCCAATGCCGGGGAACATACGACGAACGGCCGCACAAAAGTTCGTCCGTGCAACGCAAGTGGCAAACGAACGCATTTTTTCGAGAACGTCAAACCGCTACTACTGACGTACAGAGTGCGCTGCGTCCGCATAGCGGCGTGTTTGCGTGATTGGGAGACGTCAGACGCTGCTAATGTACGGCCAACATAACGTCCAGACACAAAAAGTGTTTTATTGATGATCCGTACAAAATCACGGACGAAAATGCGCATCGTATGACCGCTATCGCGTATTCCGTGAAAAAATACGTCCATTCGTTCGAACGCACGTTTTCACGGACAACGTGAAAAATGCGTTCGTCTGACCCTAGCCTAAGCAGGCAGACACCGTGTAAGGAAATTTCACATTTCAATCATTTAAAGAGAGTGTAAAATATTTTTTTGCCATTTTATCATCCAAACCTTTAGTGGTTTTATATTCGATAGGGAATTCTTGTTAAAAAATGGGAAATGGGAATCTTTTCCTGCAGAAAATATAAAATTTTTAACAAAAAAAAAATGAAATATTTCCCTTGTGTTTTGTAGGATGGTGTTTTACGAATAATATGACTAGGTATAAAACATTGACCTTGCGACCAGCTTGGGAAATGAGAAGGTGAGTAACGGCAGTGGTATTGCTCATTTTATACAAGACAAATGGACAATGCCATCGCTTTGGAACTAAAAATAAAAAAATTTTTGTTTTCTTTTCTTTTAGATTTTACATGGTCATGTTTGGGATCAATGCAAAGGCCAGACTCTGACCTGTCCAATGATGCCTCACTTGAACTTGTGAGGTGTAAAGATTAGGGACGCAGGGGTCCAAAGTCCTCCCAGTGCTCCTAGCTGCAGTGCGACGGTTTAGGTTTTTGATGTAACAATTCGTAACAACGGCTTGTGTCATCACCTCCACACTTGTTGGTGACATGAGAAATGTGATGGTTAGTTAGTGCAGCATCATTGTTCACTTTATAATTGAAAAGTGAACAATATTGCTGTTACAAAAAAATAAAATATTTTATTTTTTGTTACCAAACATGACCAGGTTTTATGTATCATTGGAAAGGCCATGCTCTGGCCTTTCCAGTGATACCTCCAAATGTCCTTCAATGCAGACATAGTTATCCTTTCTGTGGGCCTATTCTGGGGCATGGGCCTGGAGCTGCTGCTCCATCAGCCCCTATGTTAATCCGGCCCTGCCTGAAGCCTGTTCAGTTCCTCAGCAGCTGCTGAATTGCTACATTGCAGCTGTCTCACTGAACTCTTTGGCTGTGAATAAGATGTTGCTAACTTAACACGTGCAGTGGCTGAGGAACTGAACAGGCCCTGGTTGAGGGTCCCAAGGACAGGTTTGGTAACCACTGCTTTACAGGGTTTTATCTCATGTACAGATATTACATGTAAGAGATATTCCCATGTTTTGTGCAAGACAGGAGCCAGGGCCTGGTCTCACTAATCCCCCGTATACTCATATATAGAGCTCAGGATCCTCTAATTCCCTGTATACTCATATATAGAGCTCAGGATCCTCTAATTCCCAGTATACTCATATATAGAGCTCAGGATCCACTAATTCCCCGTATACTCATATATAGAGCTCAGGATCCGCTAATTCCCCGAATACTCATATATAGAGCTCAGGATCCTCTAATTCCCAGTATACTCATATATAGAGCTCAGGATCCTCTAATTCCCTGTATACTCATATATAGAGCTCAGGATCCTCTAATTCCCAGTATACTCATATATAGAGCTCAGGATCCGCTAATTCCCCGAATACTCATATATAGAGCTCAGGATCCTCTAATTCCCCGTATACTCATATATAGAGCTCAGGATCTGCTAATTCCCCGTATACTCATATATAGAGCTCAGGATCCGCTAATAGGGATGAGCTGTTCGGGTTCGGATGGTTCGGAGTTCGACCCGAACTTTGGCAGTTCGAAAGTTTGCGAATTTCGAACTTTTTGGGTGTGTTTGGTTCGGGTTAAAAAAAAAAAAAAACATTTTGAAAAAAGTATAGAAAATGCTTAAAAAAATACTAAAAAATCTAGAAATAAAGAGACTCTTTACTGCAGAATATTATAAGCAACGGTTTATTAGATATTGAATTAAAAACTAATGTGTACGTGAAAAGATTATCAACTCTAAATGACCTCTGTTCACAAACGGGCATAACACCAGGTGTTTTTAGTCTTGTAATCAATTTGATACATTGTACAATATACTGAGGGTGGGGTGGTGTCTGCTTCTGATTGAGATTTGAGAATTTATTTCCCTAAAACATCCTAATATGCTGCATTTAACTGGTGTTTGAAAAAAATCTGAAGCAATGTTATTTTTCACCTCGGGATTAAACATTCACAGGGTTATTCAGAGAGCGGTGAAAAGCAGGAGAATAACTGGAGAAGTGAAAATTCTAGGTCAAAATAGCCAAACCAGAAAAATTCTCCCATTTAACTCACTTTCCAAATCGGCTATTTGGTCTAGATTGTTCTCTTCTCTTGCCAGTTCTCCTGGCTTTCACCTCTCTCTCAGGGTTGTTCAGTGAAAGGTGAAAACCAGGAGAATGGCAGGAAAAGAGAACAATCTGGACCAAATAGCCGATTAGGAAAGTGAGATAAGGCTTGGGTCAGACTAACGCATTTTTCGTAGCGACCGTCAAAAAGTGCGTCCGAACGCATTGCCGTATTTTTTCACGGATTGCGCGAAAACGGTCATACGATGCGCATTTTTGTGCGTGATTTTTTTACGGATCCAAACCAGGAAACTTTGGGTGTCTGGACGTTATGTTGGCCGGACATGAGCAGGGTCTGACGTCTCCAAATCACGCACACACGCCGCTAGTGGACGCAACGCACTCTGTACGTCCGTACTAGCGGTTCTGCGTTCTCGAAAAAATGCGTTCATTTTCCACTTACGTTGCGCAGCCGGACTTTCGTGCGACCGTACTTCGTATATTGGCCGTCATTGCCCGTCATTTGCTGCTAGTGTGGCCGTGATTAAGTGCGCCTAAACGCACGTTAAAAATTCGCTAGTCTGACCCTAGCCTAAATGGGAGACTTTTTCTGGTTTGGCTATTCTGACCTAGAATTTTCCATTCTCCAGTCATTCTCCTGCTCTTCACTGCTCTCTGAATAACCCTGTCAGGGGTGAAACTCAGGAGAATAACTGGAGAAGTGAAAATTCTAGGTCAAAATAGCCGAACCAGAAAAATTCTCCCATTTATCTCACTTTCCAAATCGGCTTTTTGGTCTAGAAGTTTCCATTCTCCTGCTTTTCACCGCCAAAAAAATCAGTAAACTTTTTCTGCGTGTCCGAAAATGTCTCCTCTTTTCATACAGACTGCCGCCCCAAGCAGTTGTTTATGGATAGATTAAAGGAAAAGCATTTACCGTCATTATAAATGTCATTTTTTGGTTTTTACATATTTCTATACATCCTAGAAAGCCGCCACTTCACGGGCAGGTTATGGGGACCTCCTAGGCACGATATTTGAAGGAATTTTTCATTTTTATCTTTAACCCTTATTTCATGGAAAACTCACTGTCCCTTTGAAAACGTTTTTTTTTAAACTTTTTGCGCTTGTTTCCTGTCCCCCAGGGCACTACCCGGACCCCCATACACCTTTTATGGCAAATATCTAGCATATATGCCCTCTTGAAAGGCACTCTAAAAAAACGAATTTTCAGCCCCATTGACTTACATGGGGGTTCGGGTTCGGTCCCAAACAAATGGGAAGTTCGGGTTCGGGCTCGAACCGAACTCGGGGAGTGTTCGGCTCATCCCTATCCGCTAATTCCCTGTATACTCATATATAGAGCTCAGGATCTGCTATTTCCCCTATACTGATATATAGAGCTCAGGATCCTCTAATTCCCCGTATACTCATATATAGAGCTCAGGATCCTCTAATTCCCCGTATACTCATATATAGAGCTCAGGATCCACTAATTCCCCGTATACTCATATATAGAGTTCAGGATCCACTAATTCCCCGTATACTCATATATAGAGCTCAGGATCCGCTAATTCCCCGTATACTCATATATAGAGCTCAGGATCCACTAATTCCCCGTATACTCATATATAGAGCTCAGGATCCTCTAATTCCCCGTATACTCATATATAGAGCTCAGGATCCTCTAATTCCCCGTATACTCATATATAGAGCTCAGGATCCGCTAATTCCCCGTATACTCATATATAGAGCTCAGGGTCCGCTAATTCCCCATATACTCATATATAGAGCTCAGGATCCACTCAGGGGCGTAACTACCAGGGGTGCAGATTGTGCCACCGCACCCGGGCCCTTGAGTCCAGGGGGCCCACACTCGCCTGCCTATACTTTATATATACAATTATTTTTGAATTTATTTTATACTTACTTGTGAGTTTTACTTTGGAGCTCTGTGATACGCTCATACACGCCACATATTGCTGTTAGTTTTGTTGCTCTGGAACTCTGATTTACACTGATACTCACTGCATATTACTGAGATTTATTGCTGTGGATTCTGTGATACGCTCATACACACTGCACATTACTGTGAGATTTATTGCTGTGGATTCTGTTATACGCTCATACACACCGCCCATTACTGTGAGTTTTATTGCTGTGGAGCTCTGTGAGATACAAATAGTGCACATTACATAAAAAAAATGGGATGGACTGAAGAGGTCCTAGTGGACCTGGAAAAAAATGTGACACTGATTGTCTGGAGTCAACATTGTGGACCTGGAGGGGACCAATGCATGTTGATGTGAGGGGGCAAAATATGTTTTTGCCTGGGGGGGGCCCATCATGGTTCCTGCACCTGGGCCCTGAGCTTTCTAGTTACGCCTCTGGATCCACTAATTACCTGTGTGGTGTGTGTGAGAAAGTCAGCAGGTGAGGGTTTCAGCGAGTCAGCGGGTGAGTGAGTTTTGTTTTCACAGTTGCAGAGATGCTAATATTTAGTTTTCCCCAGTCTGAGGTCCTGAGTGTGCACAGGGTTTCACGTGCACAGCTTGTGCTAGTTCATGCAAAGCTTTGGTGGGTGGAGTAGTGGGTGGGTAGGAGGCGGGGGAAAATACAGGAAGTGAGCACTGAAAAAAACACCCCTAGCTGAGGGGCGTGGCCAGACAGTTTATCTCAAGAAAATATATACTATTTTTTTTTTAACACATTTTTAAAACTTTTATTGATTTATTCTAGTTTCTCTATTTGTATAAAAATGTTTAAAAGTCAAATTAAAAAATTGTTTTTTAGACGTGCATATCCCTTAAACGTGTTTTTACCACAAATCTTCCCTAATTCGCCCATAAATGACCCAAATTTACAAACCAGACGCCCATAACCCTCTCCCAATACAGCTACAGGTTTACGAAACATATCAATTTCTTACAGATAATCATAGAAATGTCACACAGATACAAACACCGATACCTCCTGCGTACATACATAGGCAATGCATATATATATATATATATTAGGTGGAAAGCCTGCCCAGAGGGCAGTCTATTGATAAGTGTGGTGCATTTTTTTTTTTTTTTCGTTCTGTTTGTTTGGCAGATTTTTTAATAAAAATTCTCTGTTTTTTTTTCTTGGTGCTTGTTTTGTTTTTTTTTCGTCCTGTTAGTGTGGCTGTGAGGTTTCTTAAAACAATTTTTTTTTTCTTGGTTGCACAATTTGTGTGGGGGCACTGGTTGTTTGTATGCTCTCTTGTTAAAGTGTTGTTGGAGGCTCTTTAGAGGGGGCACCGTTTTTGGTAGGTTTTTGGTGTTAGTGTGGCTGAGGTTTTGTTTTTTTTATTGTTCTCTGCTCTGTGCTCTGCTCGGTGCTCTTGTGCTCTGCTCTGTGCCGTTTATTGTGCTCTTGTCTGTGCCGTTTATTGTGCTCTGCTCTGTGCCGTTTATTGTGCTCTGCTCTGTGCTCTTGTGCTCTGCTCGGTGCTCTGCTCGGTGCTCTGCTTGGTGCTCTGCTCTGTGCCGTTTATTGTGCTCTGCTCTGTGCCGTTTATTGTGCTCTGCTCTGTGCCGTTTATGGCTATGTGCTCGGCTCTGTGCCGTTTACTGTGCTCAGTTCTTTGCTCGGCTCTGTGCCGTTTATTGTGCTCGGCTCTGTCCGGTTTACTGTGCTGGGCTCTGTGCTCGGCTCTGTGCTGTTTATTGTGCTCTGCTCTGTGCCATTTATTGTGCTCTGCTCTGTGCCATTTATTGTGCTCTGCTCTGTGCCGTTTATTGTGCTCTGCTCGGTGCTCTGCTCTGTTCTTGTGCTCTGTCCAGGGCTCTTGTGCTCTGCTCTGTGCCGTTTATTGTGCTCTGCTCTGTGTTCAGCTCGGTGCTCTGCTCGGTGCTCTGCTCTGTGCCGTTTATTGTGCTCTGCTCTGTGCTTGGCTCTGTGCTCTTGTGTTCTGCTCCGTGCTCTTGTGCTCTGATCGGTGCTCTTGTGCTCTGCTCTGTGCTCTGCTTGGTGCTCTGCTCTGTGCCGTTTATTGTGCTCTGCTCTGTGCTCTGCTCAGTGCCGTTTATTGTGCTGTGCTCGGCTCTGTTGCGTTTATTGTACTATGCTCGGCTCTGTGCCTTTTATTGTGCTCTGCTCTGTGCTGTTTATGGCTCTGTGCTCGGCTCTGTGTCGTTTATTGTGCTGTGCTTGGCTCTGTGCTCGGCTCTGTGCTCGGCTCTGTGCCGTTTATTGTGCTTTGCTCTGTGCTCTGCGCTGTGCCGTTTATGGTGCTGTGCTCGGCTCTGTGCTCTTGTGTTCTGCTCCGTGCTCTGATCTTTGCTCTTGTGCTCTGCTCTGTGCTCTGCTTGGTGCTCTGCTCTGTGCCGTTTTTTGTGCTCTGCTATGTGCTCTGCTCTGTGCCGTTTATTGTGCTGTGCTCGGCTCTGTGCTCTTCTCTGTGCCGTTTATTGTGCTCTGCTCTGTGCTCTGCGCCGTTTATTGTGCTGTGCTTGGCTCTGTGCCGTTTATTGAGCTCTGCTCTGTGCTCTGTGCCGTTTATGGCTCTGTGCCCTGCTCTGTGTTGTTTATTGAGTTGTGCTCGGCTCTGTGCTTGGCTCAGTGCCGTTTATTGTGCTCTGCTCTGTGCTCTGCGCGTTGCCGTTTATGGTGCTGTGCTCGGCTCTGTGCCGTTTATTGTGCTGTGTTCAGCTCCTTGCCGTTTATTGTGCTCTGCTCTGTGCCGTTTACTGTGCTCGGCTCTGTGCCGTTTATTGTGCTCTGCTCTGTGCCGTTTATTGTTTTGTGCTCGGCTCCGTGCTTGGCTCTGTGCCGTTTATTGTGCTGTGCTGGGCTCTGTGCTCGGCTCTGTGCTGTTTACTGTGCTCGGCTCTGTGCCGTTTACTGTGCTCGGCTCTGTGCCGTTTATTGTGTTGTGCTCGGCTCTGTGCCGTATATTGTGCTCTGCTCAGTGCTGTTTATTGTGCTCTGCTCGGTGCTCTGCGCCGTTTATTGTGCTGTGCTCGGCTCTGTGCCGTTTATTGTGCTTGGCTCTGTGATCGTCTCTTTGCGTTTATTGTGCTCGGCTCTGTGCCGTTTATTGTGCTCTGCTCTGTGCCGTCTATTGTGCTGTGCTCGGCTCTGTGGCGTTTATTGTGCTCGGCTCTGTGCCGTTTATTGTGCTCTGCTCTGTGCCGTTTATTGTGTTGTGCTCGGCTCTGTGCCGTTTATTGTGTTGTGCTCGGCTCCGTGCTTGGCTCTGTGCCGTATATTGTGCTCTGCTCAGTGCCGTTTATTGTGCTGTGCTCGGCTCTGTGCCGTTTATTGTGCTGTGCTCTGTGCCATATATTGTGCTGTGCTCGGCTCTGTGCCGTTTATTGTGCTTGGCTCTGTGCCGTTTATTGTGCTCGGCTCTGTGGCGTTTATTGTGCTCGGCTCTGTGCCGTTTATTCTGTGGTGCTCGGCTCTGTGCTTGGCTCTGTGCCGTTTATTGTGCTCTCTGTGCCTTTAATGGGTTGTGCTCTGCTCTGTGCTCTGCGCCGTTTATTGTGCTCAGCTCTGTGCCGTTTATTCTGTGGTGCTCGGCTCTGTGCCGTTTATTGTGCTCTGCTCTGTGCCTTTAATGGGTTGTGCTCTGCTCTGTGCTCTGCGCCGTTTATTGTGCTCTGCTCTGTGCCGTCTATTGTGCTGTGCTTGGCGCTCTGCTCTGGGCTCTGTGCTGGGCTCTGCGCTGGGTGCTGGGCTCGGCTCTGTGCTCAGGTACTGGGCTCTGCGCTGGGCTCTACACTCAGGTGCTGGGCTCTGCGCTGGGCTCTACACTCAGGTGCTGGGCTCTGCGCTGGGCTCTGTGCTCAGGTGCTGGGCTCTGCACTCGGCTCTGCGCTGGGCTCAGCGCTCAGGTGCTGGGCTCTGCGCTGGGCTCAGGTGCTGGGCTCTGTGCTCGGCTCGGGTGCTGGGCTCTGTTGCTCTGTGCTCGGCTCGGGTGCTGGGCTCTGTGCTCGGGTGCTGGGCTCTGTGGCGTTTTCGTGCGCTTCCAACAGCCCATTGGTGGTCCTGCGGCGGGAGGCGCGTGGCAACCTCCGTAATAGACTTTGGGAGTGCTGCAGCGGGAGGCGCGCGCGCACCCGGCTGCGCGCGCATCCAACCTCCGCAGCACCCTGTGGGCTGCCGCGCATGCGCAGAGTAAGGCTTTGCGACGGACACGCCAAGCCTTACTCTATTATAGGATAGATATAGGATTTTTGTGTACACAGGTGAAGATTCAATCCCCCTCCCGTTCCGAGTCAATCAGCATCTCCTCCTAGCGCCACATAGAAACATAGAAAAATGTCGGCAGATAAGAACCTTTCGGCCCATCTAGTCTGCCCAATTACATGGATACTTTACCTGGATTTATCTTTTGTTTAGGATAGCCTTATGCCTATCCCATGCTTGCTTAAATTCAATTACTGTTTTGGCCTCTACCACTTCTACTGGAAGGCTGTTCCACATAATAACTATCACAGAATCCACAGCAATTAATCTCACATACTGCCCCTATACAGACACACACAACCATACACACTTACACTGCCAGCTCCCCTCCCTCCTCCTTTTTCACACACACTGCCAGTCCCTTTACTTAGCCTAGCCGTCCTCTGTGTCCGTAGTCTGACGACCGACTTGGACGTCCACCTATGGACAACAACCGTTGGCCAATCAGGGTCATCCACTGGAAGCGTCGGTGGACGATCTAGGTCGGCCGATGGACAGGCCACCGAACGGGAAAAAACAAAACCCTGCTGCATGGAGGAAAAAACCTTGCACAGAGAAAAAAAACATGTCCTTGGTGCTGAAACAGGGTTTCAGCACCAAGGACAGCCTCGTCAGAATGCAGCCAAAGGTGACAAAGAAAATAAACAAAACCTTGCCGAAGGCTGCGGGGGTGGGATAAACCCATTGTCCCTGGTGCTGAAATAGCTTTCAGCACTAAGGACAGCAACGCTGAACGCAGCCAGCCTGAAGAAAAAAGCCAAGTTATTAAACCCCCAAATTTCGCCTATAAAAATCCATAAAAAAAAATTATAAAAAGGCTTTTTGCTGCGGATAAAAAAAATAAACGGTTGAATAAATAAAGAATGAAATAGAAAATATTTTTTACTTTGACTCCTATGGGCTGTCTAACTGAATCACTTCTCTAGGGGACAATTTCCCTTCTGCAGCATGGCGGTTTAATTATACAATTCATCTTTTTCATGTAACTTGTACCAGATCGTCCCGGCATCATCAGATAAATCCCATTCAAATAGGAAAGATCGCTAGTCTGTTGTAGTTGCTAAAAATCATCTGAAGTCGTCCACTGGTGGTTGGATGAATCTCCTGCATGCTGTGGGATGGACAGGAAGATGACAGACGGTATCAGATGATCGCACCATCGCAGGAATACAGTGCCAGTGGATGCCCAGTCTTATACTTACACTGCCAACTCTGCCTCCCTACAGCCAGCCCCCCATACACTCAGAGGTCCAGCCTCGTGTCTCTCCTCTCCCTGTTGAGCATCTGATCAGACACGTGGCTGCAGGGGGCGGGACCTTCCTTCATAGTTGCCTGATGATTGGCTGTGAAGGCAGCCTGTCAGGCTCCTGTTTACTCACAGAGTGAGCGCACACCAGAGCAGAGACCCGAATCCTCAGTCTCTGACTGGGAATTTGGATTTCTGCATTGTGTACGTGTTCCTGGCTGGTGGTGCCACCCCCTGGAGTGTGTCATTTGAGGTCCACACCTCCTTGTGACGACACCGCGCACAACCTATGCCACACAGGAGGAGCCCTGGCGAAACGGAATCCCTTGCCCTGGCATTCACGCATGACATTTTCTTTGCCTACTAGTGGGTCAAGGAGCAGGCGGGAAAGAAGCCCGAGAGAATGCAGAGACCTTCCCTAGCACTAGCTAGCGGGAAGCAATAAAGACACATACACAAGCGTGTGTATAGTAATCACTTCCACTCGATCCGTGTATTTGGCTTTGTATAGCACACATACAATGGAGTAACACATTGACCAATCAGTGTACAGATATATTTCCACGTCGTTGAATAACACGGTCAGCCCAGAGACACTTCTTATTACCATAGTTAAACCCACAAACTATTCGTCATATTCTGACATGACAAAGAGAAGGTTTTTTTTTCTTTTTCTGCCCGGCAACAAGGGGTGTGGTGCCTCCTCTGCTACAGGATGTGTCTGTTTATAATTAACATTGTGTTGTTACACAGTTATTTTCATATTGATGTAGATGAGGATTTATACAGTTAGTTCTTATACTGCCATCTAGTGTCTTTTGTATGACACCTGTTTCTTCTGTGATATTTTCCCCTCAATTTATGACACATTTCCTGTTGTGAGTAATGCTCCACCCTTCTTGCACAGTAGTTTCCTGTGTCATGCTGCAGTTAACAGGAAAGCTCATGCCTCTCCATTGCATGTGTAGCGCTCACTCCCGGAGGAGCCGCTGAAAATGAACCACGGGTCAGTCTCCCCGCACTAGGGAATAAATATACTCCAACACGCTGAACAGTTTTATAATTTAAAAGGTTTACTAAAAGGTTTGCAGCTCTTAAGACACGGTTTATAAAGGAAGATTTACAGTACTTTCGTAACACGATAAACGCGTAGCGGTAAAAGAAACGAAAACACGAGGGCTTCGTATTTTCGGAAAAAACCCCCGACCGAGCAGAAAATTAAAAGATACGAAATTCGAGGAAAAACCGCGTAGCGGGACACAATAAAATACACAGTTCTCGTATTACGATAGACGCGCAGCGGGAACAAAAAAAGGAAAAATCGTTCAGAATGTAGCTTTTTCTTTGCCCCCTTGTATGGATTTTGGAAAAGGAAAACAGAGTCCTGCACAGGTTAAGTCCCAGAACTTGAAGTGATATATATTTATATATGTAGGGTACCCGGGTACTTTTTTACTGGCCAGTGAGCTTGCTTTAACGATGTCTTCGACTAGTCAGTTGGGGCCCTGTGGGTTTTAGAAGAAAACAGCAGTGTACGCTTAAATTTACACACGGCCTTGGGGGCCTCTCACCCATCCGGCGCAAGCTTGAGGTTCCGCTGACCCAGGACGTCTCTCCGCTCGATATTGACTGGGGACGCCGACCACCGGATCTGTTGTCTGGCCTTCTGTCTGTCAGCCGCAACTCAGCCAGCTTACCGCCTGCTCCCCGCTTCAATCGACCGCGGTACTCCTTACTCGAGGGGTCTTCTCTCCTCAGCACTGCACTCGGAATACAGCTGGTGATGTCTCTCTCCGCAAGGCTGGGTGGCCCGATTGTGAGGCCCAATCCACTCTGTCTGCGCTCCGGCCTAGCTCTTGATCTCTCCTTCTGTGTGTGTCTCTGTGCATCCGCTCTCCTCAGCTCTCTGGCGCGTTCTCCCTGCTCTCCACGAGGTGCAGGATGTACAGGCTCTCCACAAACCCACCCACTTCCTGTTTCTTCGCAAAGCATGCATGGATATGTAGTTCAAGTGTCCAGGGTCTTAAATCGTGATAGTCTCCATCTTGTGGCCAAAAATGGGTACTGCCACAGTAAACTTTAACACATCGCTACACTCTCCCCCTCCTAGAACTCTTGGGTCTCTCCAAGGAGGTACAACAGTTACATTATCCTTTTACAATTTGCACACAGTTTATATGGTATATACAGGTTCAGCAGCATACATGCAGTGGGTTAGAAACACTTTCTCAAGCTGACTCATGGTCTGGGCTACCTCAGCTAACATAGCAGACACTTCGGGCAATCTCTGCACAGTGGTGATGGCCTCTTCAGTGCTGTGTCCAAGTGAGTCATAAGTAAGTCGCTGGGGCGGCCGAATAGAGCGTTTTTGTTCAGGCTCCCTCCGTTCCTCTTCAGGTGGAAGTACTATGGGCGTTGGCTCAATTTCTCTTTCTATCACTGGAGCAGACGTTTCTTCAGAGTATGATCCCTCCAGTGAAGGCATAGAACCGTAATCACCTGAATAAGCTTCCGGAGCTACCGGGATCCCCACAGCCTCAGGGACTTCCCACTGAAATTCAAGCGGCTCAGGGATATCAACAGTCTCAGGGACTTCCAACAAGAATTCAGGAGCTTCAGGCCTCAAATTACTCTCCCATCGTTCAGGAACTGAGGTAATCTCTTCAGGCTCCGGTGAACGTATCCAGTCCAGACAGAAACTTTCTTCCTCACTGTCCCTTTCGCTCTCTTCGACAGCCCGAGTCTGTTGAGACCGAGTAACAGGAGGTAAACATGGAACAGGCGGATTCGGCGGAGGGTCAACTACCCGAGTCTGTTGAGACCGAGTAACAGGGGGTAAACATGGAACAGGCAGATTCGGCGGAGGGAGTTCATCCCCAACTGGTATCCTCACAGCCTCTCTCAAAGGTAACAAATGATTTCGGTGCCAGTTCTTAAGAGGCCCAGCCTTTCCATCTGGGCGGATTTGATACACCGGCAGACCCGGCAGTTGCTTGCAGACAATGTAAACCTGGGAACTCCATCTATCCGCCAACTTGTGTCTTGCAGCAACACCCAAATTCTTCAACAGGACCCTATCACCGGGTTGTAGATCTTGTATTCGAACTTTCAGATCATAGTTCTTCTTGTTCCTTTGCTCCCTGTTACCTGAAGTCAACCGGGCCTGTTCAAACGCAGAAGCCAGATTCTTCCGAAGTCTATCCACATAGTTTCTATGAGAAGCTACCGACGTCTGGTCTAGAGATAACCAAATGCCAAATCAACCGGCAGTCGAGCTTCTCTTCCGAATATAAGACGGTACGGTGAATATCCAGTGGCATCACTCTCCGTACTGTTATATGCATGCACCAGAGTAGCTATGTGACGACTCCAACTCTGCTTCTCCACATTAGACAAGGTCCCCAGCATGTTTAACAGCGTGCGATTAAACCTTTCAGGCTGAGCATCACCTTGAGGGTGGTATGGCGTAGTTCGAGTCTTTTGAATTCCCAACAACTCCAACAATTGCCCGACCAATCTACTTTCAAAGTCTCTTCCCTGATCAGAGTGTATTCTTCTTGGCAGGCCGTAATGAACAAAGAACTTTTCCATCAGCACCTTCGCCACTGTCGGAGCGCGTTGTTTTTGTAGAAAAAGCTTGGGCATAACGGGTGAAATGATCAGTCACTATCAGAATGTTCCCTTGCCCACTAGCATCCGGCTCTAAGCACAGGAAGTCAATGCACACCAAATCCATGGGCCCCTGACTCTGTAGATGGCTCATTGGAGCAGCTCGGGTTGGTAGAGTTTTCCTCTGAATGCACCTCAGACAGGAATGGCAGTAACTCTCAACTTCAGCCCTCATGCAAGGCCAATAAAACCTATCTCGCACCAATTTAAAAGTTCTCTCAGCACCCAAATGTCCATGCTCATCATGTAGTGATCGCAACACACTCTCCCTGTGTTTGGTGGGGAGAAATAACTGTTGAATCTCTTCGGAGTTGGTCGAGGGGCCCCTTCGGTAGACCACCCCATCCAACATCTTCAACCGCTCCCACTCTTTGTAAACCAATCTGGCTCCATCCGGGGAATTGGTTAACAGAATCTCTCGCTGGTTTGTAGTCAGGGCCTTTATGGTCAATGCAATCAAAGGGTCTCTAGCTTGATCCGCTTTCAAATCCTGCTTGGAAAAGGTAGGTAGATTTTCATCCCTCAATTGCGTAGGGTTACAGTAGAACTCAGGAACAGCCGCGGCCATGACTCCTATGGCCTCCGCTTCAACTCCTCCCTTGACCCGGCGTTCTGTTCCTTGACACAAAGCTTGCACCCCGTCTGGAGTTACCTGAGTCCATTCTGTAGTGTAGGGTCTTCTCGACAGAGCATCAGCATCTCGATTGTTCACCCCAGGGCGATACTTCAAGCTGAACCGAAACCCTGACAGAGCGGCCAACCACCGATGTCCCGTTGCGTCCAGTTTCGCAGTAGTAAGAATATAGGTGAGAGGATTATTATCCGTCTTGATCACGAACTCAGCTCCATACAGATAGTCCTTCAACTTGTCCACCACTGCCCACTTCAAGGCTAGGAACTCCAGTTTGTGAGTAGGATAGTTCTTCTCAGAAGGCGCAAGGCTCCGGCTCACATACGCCACAGGCCTCAGCAATCCATCATACTCCTGATATAGGACTCCTCCCAGACCTTCTCGGCTGGCATCCACATGTAGTTCATACGGCTTGTGAGGGTCCGCATAGGCCAGAACAGGAGCTCGGGTTAGATTCTCTTTCAGCTTCACAAACGCACCTTCACATTGACTAGTCCATTCACCTTGTATGGACTCTTTAGCTTTCCTTGGTCCTGGAGCGGAGGGGCTTCGGTCAGAGACCTTACAGCCTTCTTCGGTGGTTTCTTTCTGTAGGAGTTTGTTCAGCGGCTGAGCTATCTTTGCAAATCCTCCCACAAATCTTCGATAGTATGAGCAGAATCCCAAGAAAGATCTAAGTTCAGTGACGTTTCGAGGTCTAGGCCAAGAAGCTACGGCCTCCAACTTCCGAGGATCTGTCGAAACACCTTCTGCCGAGACTACGTGTCCCAGATATGTGACTGAGGGTAAACAGAACTGGCATTTCTCCAGAGACAATTTCAACCCCTCTTCATGGAGCCTCTTCAAGACCTTCTCCAAACGTTGCTCATGCTCCTCCAGAGTCTTCCCGAACACAATTATGTCATCCAGGTACACTAACACTTCGATTAGATTCATATCCCCGACTGTCTTCTCCATCAACCGTTGAAACGTGGCTGGAGCTCCCGTCAGACCTTGAGGCATTCTATTGAACTCAAAGAACCCCAGGGGACAAATGAACGCAGTTTTCTCTTTGTCTTCAGGGTGCATCGGTATCTGATGATATCCGCTTCGAAGGTCTAGTACACTGAACCACTTTGCTCCAGACAAACACTGTAAGGCATCTTCAATCCGAGGAGTGGCGTATTGGTCGGGGATGGTTCTTCGGTTCAGGGTGCGATAGTCTATGCACAAGCGGACAGAACCATTCTTCTTCCTGACCAGCACTATTGGAGATGCATATGGGCTCCTGGACTCTTGAATCACATTGGTTCTCTGCAACTCATTTAGTTGTTCTCGCAGATCATCCAAGTCTCCCAGCGGAACTCGCCTTGACCTTTCACGAAACGGCTTGTCTTCTTGCAACCGAATGCGGTGTTCCGTACTCTTAGCCAGGCCCACATCGAACTCATCTTTCGAGAATAATTCTTTCCACTTCAGAACTTGAGACTGAAGACGTTTCTTCCACTCAGGTGAAATGGGAGCATCCTTGGGGTAAAATCTTTCATCTGGAATCTCTTTCTCTTCTCCCCCTCCTGAATCGGTAGAGAGGGGTGTAACAGACTCTACTTGCCCGATAGGCATTCGTGCTTTAAGGACCACTGGAGAATCTGTCACATTGCACACACTGACCGAGACTCTTCCACGTGTTCTCTTCAAGGCTTTTGTGGAGATTATTTCAGGAATTACTTCGACTCCGGTTTCACTCCCATGACTGACACCGGTTCCCAGCACCACATAGGGACCTGGTTGCGATCCGTTCAACTTGACTGAAACCCGGAAGCTCGCTACTTCTCCCGCTTGCAGGACCTTCTCTGTCCCACCAGTCTCCACAGTCTTCCCACCTCAGCAGGTGCTTTCCGTTCTTCAACCATCCTCTGATAGACCGGTCGTAACATGGGGTGCACTCCTTGAGTTGACCCTTCTTCCACTACGATGGGGGTCAGGAGACGCCGCACTAGGTCCGTATTCGTCCCCACTATCAGAGAGCTTCTGTTTGCACCCGAGGGTCGGGGGCACACAATGGCCAAGGCGTCACAGCCTCCGGACTGTCCGATGACTTCAGATCCGATCTCCAACCTCACTTGCAGATACCCGTCATAAGGGAGTTTCTCAGTGCCGATACCCCAGATTTCCAAATCCTTCAGTTCTTGCAAGGGAATATGTTTCAAGTGTCTCTCATAGAAATCTCGGTAGATCAAAGTCACTTGGGCCCCTGAATCCAACAGGGCTTTAGTATAGACTCCTTCCACTTGGATTGGCACAATCGGAGAAGGACCTATCAGCTGATCAGGAAACTTGGTGGAGGTATCCGGACGCTTAGACCCAGTTTGCTGGACCCTGGCCTTTTTCTTGGCCCGTGCAGGTTTTGGGTGTGCATTGCTTCCCCATGACGTAGACCCGGACGCTAAGGGAATGACTCTTTCAGTCCTGGCAGGCTCAGCAGTTGGTCGGACTTTGGGCCTCTCGCCCTCTTAGTCCTGGCTTGATTTTTGGAGCGGGTTTCAATCTTCGGGCCCCTGGTTTGCTCCCTTACCAGGACCCTCTGGAGTTTCCCGCCTGCAGGGCGGACAACAGTTTTCCACAGCTTTTAGAAGTTCTTCAACCGGTTTCTTTTCAACCCTCCCTTGTGGGCACTGAGCCCTGAAATGGCCGATTTCCCCACAGCCAAAACATTTCTTCCTCGGGAGTGTGGGCATATTTCCTTCTTGCAGTTCCCTTGGAGACCCCCTGTTCGAGGCTACAACAACCCCTTCAGTTCTGGGGTCCTCAGCCAACAGTGACGTCATTAACTCCATCATTTGCAACATCTGAGTTTTTAAGGCCAGCACTTCAGTCTGTATGTTTGCTGCATCGGCTACCGAGAGAGTTCCTACTTCTGCGGTGAAAACTGTGTGCGAAGCATTTGCAACCTTTTTAGCCTGAATCAAGGCCTCTTCTTCTCGGATAGCTTTGATTAGTTTGGAATAGGTCAGCCTTGTGTTCTGGTATCTAGTCTGAAACTTCAACATTATGGGATCCAGTGGGAGTGCACCTTTGAAAACTTGATCCAGCAACGCTTTGCTTGCACGACTCGGTTCCATGCCTCTTTTAAGAATGACCTGATGGATGATTTTATCCAGCCGCCAGACATATGCGGACAATTCTTCTCCTTCCTTTTGATAGGTGTGAGAGAACTTGTGAATAAGCTCGGCACAATCCTCCACTCCCCCGAAATTTTCCTGTAAAGCTTCTAGATACTCCGCAGCAGTGCAGCCGGGCTTGTCCCTTTTCAGATTTCGAATGACCTCTGAAGCAGGACCTCTTAGGCTCTCGATCAGCCTTTGTCTCTTCACGGTGTCAGCCACTTCCCATTCTTCCACTGCCTGCACTGCCTGATCTATCCAGGTCTCAAAATCCTCTTCTCCAGTTGGCACGGGGACCTTACCAGAATAAAACCGTAACTTGCGATATCCGTAATTTGGAGACGCAGTAGAGTTTTTCGCTAGTGTTTCCACCAGTTTCCCCATAGTGGTGAAAAATGTAGCAGGAGGGAACCCTGTAGTTGGGGTAACATCGGGGACATTCTCGTGATCACCACGTGGCATACTTGGCTGTATCAGTTGGACTTCCACCTCACCGGTCAACTTCACGCTCGCGCCCCGAAAACATGCTGGAATACCTTTTCTCCATTCGAGAAGAACATGCGTGTGAGAGGTATCTGGGTTTTTCTTAATGTCCAGAATTAACCCCCGATGATCTGGTGCTAGCGTGGCCACGGCCTGGCGAATCTGATCTTCGGCCCAAGTGTCTGCGGGAATATCCATGACTACGCAACATGCTAACTGACTACTATACTCCCCACACCATTCGGCAGCAGTGTCTGAATCCATATTTAACCCTTTAGATGCGGTTTTTCCAGAGACTGAATCCCGGACGAGCCCCCACGTGTAGCGCTCACTCCCGGAGGAGCCGCTGAAAATTGAACCACGGGTCAGTCTCCCCGCACTAGGGAATAAATATACTCCAACACGCTGAACAGTTTTATAATTTAAAAGGTTTACTAAAAGGTTTGCAGCTCTTAAGACACGGTTTATAAAGGAAGATTTACAGTACTTTCGTAACACGATAAACGCGTAGCGGTAAAAGAAACGAAAACACGAGGGCTTCGTATTTTCGGAAAAAAACCCCGACCGAGCAGAAAATTAAAAGATACGAAATTCGAGGAAAAACCGCGTAGCGGGACACAATAAAATACACAGTTCTCGTATTACGATAGACGCGCAGCGGGAACAAAAAAAGGAAAAATCGTTCAGAATGTAGCTTTTTCTTTGCCCCTTGTATGGATTTTGGAAAAGGAAAACAGAGTCCTGCACAGGTTAAGTCCCAGAACTTGAAGTGATATATATTTATATATGTAGGGTACCCGGGTACTTTTTTACTGGCCAGTGAGCTTGCTTTAACGATGTCTTCGACTAGTCAGTTGGGGCCCTGTGGTTTTTAGAAGAAAACAGCAGTGTACGCTTAAATTTACACACGGCCTTGGGGCCTCTCACCCATCCGGCGCAAGCTTGAGGTTCCGCTGACCCAGGACGTCTCTCCGCTCGATATTGACTGGGGACGCCGACCACCGGATCTGTTGTCTGGCCTTCTGTCTGTCAGCCGCAACTCAGCCAGCTTACCGCCTGCTCCCCGCTTCAATCGACCGCGGTACTCCTTACTCGAGGGGTCTTCTCTCCTCAGCACTGCACTCGGAATACAGCTGGTGATGTCTCTCTCCCGCAAGGCTGGGTGGCCCGATTGTGAGGCCCAATCCACTCTGTCTGCGCTCCGGCCTAGCTCTTGATCTCTCCTTCTGTGTGTGTCTCTGTGCATCCGCTCTCCTCAGCTCTCTGGCGCGTTCTCCCTGCTCTCCACGAGGTGCAGGATGTACAGGCTCTCCACAAACCCACCCACTTCCTGTTTCTTCGCAAAGCATGCATGGATATGTAGTTCAAGTGTCCAGGGTCTTAAATCGTGATAGTCTCCATCTTGTGGCCAAAAATGGGTACTGCCACAGTAAACTTTAACACATCGCTACACATGCTACGAGCAGTATCATCTTTTGACCGCATAAATACCACAATTCATTCATCTGCTGCCACTTATGATCTGCTGTAATCGAATGCACAGAATAAAATAGGGCTGAAACAACAAATCGATTAATCGACAACTAATCAATGAATAAAATAGTTGTCAACTATTTCCATTATCGATTAATCGATGTACAGCACACACTGTTTATTCAGAGTTAAAGACAAATAACCTCAGCTTCGGAGCGGATTGGAGGAGACGCGACGCTGCTTTACTAGGGTGATTTAGTTCTAGGGTTATGTCAGACACATACCGTTTACAACAGTAGCAGAACCATAACACAAACAATAGGATACTGCCACTGGGTGAAGGAGCTGTATGCCTGTGTTTTATCCTTACTTGAAGCTTGAGTCCTGTGTCACCACCCCACCCTCCCTGCTACACCCTCTTTCATCGGGAACTGCCATTCCCTCCCTTTGGTCTGTTCCCTTTCCCCAAACTCACTCCCACACTCAGATACGGTGTTTTGTCCATACCCACTACCTCTCACACTCAGGTCAAGTCACTTGAGCAAAGTCACTCCCTTCCACCCCCAGTCCCTCCTCCCACTCAGTTTGTTCATGAAATTATTTAAAAAGGACACTCAACGCACCCTGACCACTTTAGCTTATTAACCCCGATTTGATACTGACATCATCATCTATGACCAAGTGCTTGTAGCCGCATTCATTTGAGAAAGCAAACATGGGCTTAAGCTGCGCATGCAGCACCAACCCATCCCTCTGACCAAGCACTCGCATACCTTGTGTGAAAAGTACGCAAAATACTCAATTTGCGTATGTACGTACGAAAGTTACATACGCTACGCAAATTGCTTATTTTTTTACATACTTTTAAGTAAACTAATTTTTTTCTATCCGATTAATCGAAATAATAATCGGCCAACTAACTGATTGAGAATAATCGTTAGTTGCAGCCCTAGAATAAAACAACTTTGTGGATGGACAAGGCATTTGGTGAGTTCAGCTATCTGATAAGGATTGTCCTCAATGATTGTATCTGCTTATACAGGCCAGGCATAAAGGTCTCAGCAATTGATAAATCGCTATTACAACAATCAGAGTCAGAATAAACCTTCCTAAAGTTTCAAGAGGAAATGTGGCCGACCTAGAAGAACTAAAATGGGCCATGCTGACTAAGAGATGTATTTGAATCACAGTATATATTAATGCAGGAAATTAAAAGTTATTTAACAGCTGGTAACACATCACGAGTCAATGCCTTTGCTCTGGGACCCCAGCTGGGAGACCACAGTGACATTGCGTAAGAAAGAGCAGACTCTCCCTTCAAATAGGGCTGTTGTAATTAGATCAGCCTTAAGGAACATGAAATCTATACATTACAATGTCTGAGCAGTGCATAGGTTTCTTCCTAGGACTCCTGTATGTTGGGTCTCTGCCCAGAATCTCAAGCCGAGAATCATGTGACCATCACAAACAGCACATATAGGAAGAAACAATGGAACCAGACGTGTAACTGGCTGCATTCCTTCACTTCAAAGGCTTCAGGGAGGAAATTAATGCATGGAATACATAGGGCACCACCCACAAATCCTCAGCATTGAAGTGGTTAATTTCTGTGCCAATCCTTGGTGTTAAAAAAATTTCAGAGCCAAATAAATTAGATTTCTGGCATAATTTTCCTGGTATTTGGTGCAGAGACCCAGCACACATCACAATGAACACGATGGGCGGATGTGGGTTTCCAGCCTATGAAACTCAGTATTTCCTACATTTAGAAGAGGGATATGGTTTTTCAACCCCCCCACTGTGCAACAAAACACATGAGAGGAAAAACATTTTCTACATTCAGTACACATAGAGAGTCTAACCTGTGTGAGCTTTATGATGCTTAAATAAAGCAGCGCGGGAACTAAAACATTTCCCACATTCAGAGCATGAATGCGGCTTTTCTCCTGTGTGAGATCTTAGATGTTTAACAAGACCTGCTCTATTGCCAAAACATTTCCCACAGTCAGAACATGAATAAGGCAGATCTCCTGTGTGAATTCTCTTATGTAAATTAAAAGCTGAGCAGCGGCTAAAACATTTTCCACATGTAGGACACGTATAAGGCTTCTCTCCAGTGTGAGATCTCTGATGTGTTTCAAGAGCTGCGCTACTGCTAAAACATTTCCCACATTCAGAACATGAAAAAGGCTTTTCCCCTGTATGAATTTTCTTATGAACAAAAAGAACTGACCTGTTACCAAAACATTTCCCACATACAGGACATATAAAAGGCTTCTCGCCTGTGTGCGTTGTCTGGTGCGCAACAAGGTCTGCGCTACGGCTAAAGTGTCTCCCACATTCGGAACATGAAAAAGGCTTTTCTCCTGTGTGGGTTCTCAGATGTACAGAAAGATTTCCGTTACGGCTAAAACATTTCCCACACTCAGGACATGAATAGGGCTTCTCTCCTTTGTGAGTATTCATGTGCATAGCAAGACTTGAGCTCCGGGTAAAACACTTCCCGCAATCGGAACACGAAAAAGACTTCTCTCCTTTGTGAATTCGCTGATGTACACCGAGTTCAGATTTAAAATTAAAAGACGTCCCACACTGGGAACACAGAAAAGGTTTATCCCCCGTGTGGGTTCGCAGATGTAAAGAGAGATGTGAGTAACGGCTGAAACATTTCTCACATTCAGAACAGGAATATGGTTTCTCTCCAGTGTGGGTTCCCAAATGTACATTAAGATTTGATTTCCGGCTAAAACATTTCCCACATTCAGAACATGAAAATCTCCTTTCTTTGCTTTTTATTTCCTTATGGGTACGCACACTGGGTTCTTTGGATCGTCTTTCCTCTATAGATGTATTTATTTCAAAGAATTCCTCCGCTTTCATGGTTCGTGAATTTCTGTCCAGCCGACGGCCTTTCCCACTCTTTCTGCTCATGACTGTATCTGAAAGAAAATTACCGTTAAAAATATATATATTAAATGACTAAGGGCTCTATTCCATAGTGAGCACTAACTGCGGTGTTGGGATGAATAAGTGTTAACGTCAGGATACGTGACTTTATCGCATGTGCCCCATGTTGCATTCTTAACATTAAACCTGTAAAAATCAGTTTGCGTTAAAGTATATACTTATTAGGTTGGGTTACTGTTCGGGTTAAGGCTAGCGATACTTGTAGGGTTGGTTTGACTGGTAGGGTTACTGGTTCTCATTGGGTTACTATGGAAAAATGTCACCAGGTTAGAGGCAAAAAAGTGAATTTTTTTGGTCATTTTGATTCATTTTTACGTATTTTTCTGATGTTATCTTTCCTCTTATCTGGACTCGCCATTAAACTGATCAAACACCAGACGTGTCCTCCAGGATTAGGGTGACGTACAGTCAGGTCCAGAAATATTGGGACATCGACACAATTCTAACATCTTTGGCTCTATACACCACCACAATGGAGTTGGAATGAAACAAACACAATGTGCTTTAACTGCAGACTGTCAGCTTTAATTTGAGGGTATGTACATCCAACTCAGGTGAACGGTGTAGGACTTACAGCAGTTTGCAGATGTGACTCCCACTTGTTAAGGGACCAAAGGTAATGGGACAGAATAATAATCATAAATCAAACTTTCCCTTCTTAATACTTGGTTGCAAATCCTTTGCAGTCAATCACAGCCTGAAGTCTGGAACGCATAGACATCACCAGACGCTGGGTTTCATCCCTGGTGATGCTCTGCCAGGCCTCTACTGCAACTGTCTTCAGTTCCTGCTTGTTCTTGGGGCATTTTCCCTTCAGTTTTGTCTTCAGCAAGTGAAATGCATGCTCAATGGGATTCAGGTCAGGTGATTGACTTGGCCATTGCATAACATTCCACTTCTGTCCCTTCAAAAACTCTTTGGTTGCTTTTGCAGTATGCTTTGGGTCATTGTCCATCTGCACTGTGAAGCGCCGTCCAATGAGTTCTGCAGCATTTGGCTGAATGTGAGCAGATAATATTGCCCGAAACACTTCAGAACTCATCCTGCTGCTTTAGTCAGCAGTCACATCAATAAATACAAGAGAACCAGTTCCATTGGCCGCCATACATGCCCACGCCATGACACTACCACCACCATGCTTCACTGATGAGGTGGTATGCTTAGGACCATGAGCAGTTCCTTTCCTTCTCCATCCTCTTCTCTTAGCATCACTCTGGTACAAGTTGATCTTGGTCTCATCTGTCCATAGGATCTTGTTCCAGAACTGTGAAGGCTTTGTTAGGTGTTGTTTGGCAAACTCTAATCTGGCCTTCCTGTTTTTGAGGCTCACCAATGGTTTACATCTTGTGGTGAACCCTCTGTATTCACTCTGGTGAAGTCTTCTCTTGATTGTTGACTTAGACACACATACACCAACCTCCTGGAGAGTGTTCTTGATCTGGCCAACTGTTGTGAAGGGTGTTTTCTTCACCAGGGAAAGAATTCTTTGGTCATCCACCACAGTTGTTTTCCGTGGTCTCCTGGGTCTTTTGGTGTTGCTGAGCTCACCGGTGCTTCCTTCTCTTTGAGAATGTTCCAAACAGTTGTTTTGGCCACGCCTAATGTTCTTGCTATCTCTCTGATGGGTTTGTTTTGTTTCTTCAGCCTAATGATGGCTTGCTTCACTGATCGTGACAGCTCTTTGGATCTCATCTTGAGAGTTGACAGCAACAGATGCCAAAGGCAAATAGCACACTTGAAATTACCTCTGGGCCTTTATTCTGCACATTGTAATTGGGGTAATGAGGGAATATCACACACCTGGCCATGGAACAGCTGAGAAGCCAATTGTCCCATTACTTTTGGTCCCTTAACAAGTGGGAGGCACATCTGCAAAACTGCTGTAAGTCCTACACCGTTCACCTGAGTTGGATGTACATACCCTCAAATTAAAGCTGACAGTCTGCAGTTAAAGTACATTGTGTTTGTTTCATTCCAACTCCATTGTGGTGGTGTATAGAGCCAAAGATGTTAGAATTGTGTCCATGTCCCGATATTTCTGGACCTGACTGTATGTGTGATCGGTGATAATGGTGCAGGGCTTCCAGCAAATTCTGCTGAGAATCTGAATGATAAATTATATCTCAGCCCAAAATCCATTTACATTTTATTGGAAAAAGTGAAAATCCTGCTTTATTTGTGCTGAGAATCTGAAATACTAACCCCGAGCCGTATTCACAGGATTCTCCACCTCGTTCATTTCTTTCCGAGTCGTCACATGAATCTTTCCCCCCCTCTCGATGTCGGATATAATGGAGGGCGTCACACGGATCCAACCTGTATGATAAGAGGAAAATACAAAGGAAGATCTTCTGATCCAGCAGCAATAGAAGATGATTTGTATGAAGCTGCCTGTGAAGGAGGGGGAGACTTTCTTACCCAGAGAGCTGAGGCTCTGGTAATTCTCCATCATCACATCCCTGTAAAGCTCCTTCTCTTCTTCCTTTAAACAGTCCCACTCCTCCCGGGAGAAGTAAACGGCCACGTCCTCAAACTCACATTCAGCCTAAACAGCAAATGACCTCATTAATGTGACGCACAAACTCACATATACCATGAGCAAGATTTCCCGCTTTCCCTGGGAATCCGACGTCCCCCCCGTGTAACTCATTCAAGCTCCCCCCCCCATCACTGGAGGAAAAAGGGAGGAGATAAGAGACGTGTCTGCATCAATGTCTGCCTTACCTGTCCGTTCAGCCGCTCCTTCGTCTCTGACATGTGACCCGGGAACCTCTCCATCACCTCCTTCTTCATCTGGTTTATTATCCGGCCGTCACACGAGGACTTGCTGCATTCAATCACCGGCCTCTGGTCTGCGAGGAAACGCTGAGGGAACCGGCTGCGATGCCTGGAGTCTGCTACGTGGAATTAGCGGATCCTGAGCTCTATATATGAGTATACGGGAATTAGCGGATCCTGAGCTCTATATATGAGTATACGGAGAATTAGCGGATCCTGAGCTCTATATATGAGTATACGGGGAATTAGCGGATCCTGAGCTCTATATATAAGTATACGGGGAATTAACGGATCCTGAGCTCTATATATGAGTATACGGGGAATTAGCGGATCCTGAGCTCTATATATGAGTATACGGGGAATTAGCGGATCCTGAGCTCTATATATGAGTATACGGGGAATTAGAGGATCCTGAGCTCTATATATGAGTATACGGGGAATTAGCGGATCCTGAGCTCTATATATGAGTATACGGGGAATTAGCGGATCCTGAGCTCTATATATGAGTATACGGGGAATTAGCGGATCCTGAGCTCTATATATGAGTATACGGGGAATTAGCGGATCCTGAGCTCTATATATGAATATACGGGGAATTAGAGGATCCTGAGCTCTATATATGAGTATACGGGGAATTAGAGGATCCTGAGCTCTATATATGAGTATACGGGGAATTAGAGGATCCTGAGCTCTATATATGAGTATACGGGGAATTAGAGGATCCTGAGCTCTATATATGAGTATACGGGGAATTAGCGGATCCTGAGCTCTATATATGAGTATACGGGGAATTAGCGGATCCTGAGCTCTATATATGAGTATACGGGGAATTAGAGGATCCTGAGCTCTATATATGAGTATACGGGGAATTAGTGGACCCTGAGCTCTATATATGAGTATACGAGGAATTAGAGGACCCTGAGCTCTATATATGAGTATACGGGGAATTAGAGGACCCTGAGCTCTATATATGAGTATACGAGGAATTAGCGGATCCTGAGCTCTATATATGAGTATACGAGGAATTAGTGGATCCTGAGCTCTATATATGAGTATACGGGGAATTAGCGGATCCTGAGCTCTATATATGAGTATACGGGGAATTAGCGGATCCTGAGCTCTATATATGAGTATACGGGGAATTAGCGGATCCTGAGCTCTATATATGAGTATACGGGGAATTAGCGGATCCTGAGCTCTATATATGAGTATACGGGGAATTAGAGGATCCTGAGCTCTATATATGAGTATACGGGGAATTAGAGGATCCTGAGCTCTATATATGAGTATACGGGGAATTAGAGGATCCTGAGCTCTATATATGAGTATACAGGGAATTAGCGGATCCTGAGCTCTATATATGAGTATACGGGGAATTAGTGGACCCTGAGCTCTATATATGAGTATACGAGGAATTAGAGGACCCTAAGCTCTATATATGAGTATACGGGGAATTAGAGGACCCTGAGCTCTATATATGAGTATACGAGGAATTAGCGGATCCTGAGCTCTATATATGAGTATACGGGGAATTAGTGGACCCTGAGCTCTATATATGAGTATACGAGGAATTAGAGGACCCTGAGCTCTATATATGAGTATACGGGGAATTAGAGGATCCTGAGCTCTATATATGAGTATACGGGGAATTAGCGGATCCTGAGCTCTATATATGAGTATACGGGGAATTAGAGGATCCTGAGCTCTATATATGAGTATACGGGGAATTAGCGGATCTGAGCTCTATATATGAGTATACGGGGAATTAGGGGATCCTGAGCTCTATATATGAGTATACGGGGAATTAGCGGATCCTGAGCTCTATATATGAGTATACGGGGAATTAGAGGATCCTGAGCTCTATATATGAGTATACGGGGAATTAGAGGATCCTGAGCTCTATATATGAGTATACGGGGAATTAGAGGATCCTGAGCTCTATATATGAGTATACGGGGAATTAGAGGATCCTGAGCTCTATATATGAGTATACGGGGAATTAGAGGATCCTGAACTCTATATATGAGTATACGGGGAATTAGAGGATCCTGAGCTCTATATATGAGTATACGGGGAATTAGCGGATCCTGAGCTCTATATATGAGTATACGGGGAATTAGCGGATCCTGAGCTCTATTCATGATAAATAATTATTTAATAATTTATTCAGAGCTGCAGTCACATGCAGAGGCCTAAACACAAGAGACAGAGCAGCTTTACCATGTATTTGCGTTGCTAAACCATCTTTATGGCGCCTCTTATATTTTCAGCAAATTATAAACTCAAATTTCCCCTAATATTTGTATATTAAGATGTATAATCCCCGGTCTGACCTGCCGCCTGGATCCTCTTCTCAGTGCTGAGCTCTCTGCTACAGGAAAGAGAGATTCAAGCCTTTTCCTGATCCCCATAGGAAACACTTCATTAGAGTTCAAAACACACAAGACAAAGTCTGTCTATAGATATGTCTCCAGTAGAGGGCATGCGAGACGAGAGCTGTAGAATTTGAGACTCTGTCATGTTTTATCTCTTGTACTTAAAACGGGAGGGGGAAGCGGGTGATTTCCCATGTGATACTCTGCAGACCAAACTAGAGAAATGTTTGTGAAGTTCTTCTCATCAAGTGAAGCAAAGCACATTTCATATCAAAAAACAGGTTTATTGTTGTGGCGGATCTGGAATATTCCAGTTGGATATTATCCGCCTCCTTTTCCACACACAAATCATCAGATAAACCTAACGGGATTAACAAGAACAATGGAAGGTGCTAGACATTTCGGCACTGGGGAAATCCCAGTGTTCACATATACAGGAAGAAGGGGTACAGGAGACGGGGGAATTCAGGGGCTTCCTGGGGGTCACAGAAAGATGGTTCAAGTAGACCCAGTAAGCCCAGAGTCTCAAGAACAAATAGTCCAAAAGCACCCCGATAGCACCAAAGGGGGCCGATCGCCACTGTGCACCGGTCCCAAACTCGGGGTAACCCATGGAGCTTCCTCTCAAGCTTCGAGGGGGTAGTATCTAAGTGTTCTGTAGGTTTTCTCCAAAGAGCGCCCTGTTCCCATGAAGCGGAACGGAGCGGCTAGGCCCAGAGGTTTGTGCCTCTGGACACCAGGGTCACGCTGGAAAGGGGGAATCCCGGGGACAGCGGAGTCCCAAAGGGGCAAACAAGTCTGGTGCAAGAGGGAAACAATGAGTTAATGTCACAATCCAGGGCGGGGGACGTCCCACAAGGGGAGGAAAAGGTTTCAATCTCTGGTGGTCTCAAAGTCCATGACAATTGTAAAACCACTTTTAAATTACAATGTACATGCTATAAGTTTAATTATATTCACAAAGCGCATGTCATATAGACAAGGTCTTTATCAGAAGCTGACGGCACTGACACGTTACGCACTGGCACGTTACGCACTGACACGTTACGCACTGGCACGTTACGCACTGGCACGTTACGCACTGATGAAGTGGAATCAGGCTGGAAGATGGTCGCCATTATGAGCCAGGCGGCCATCTTGTTCAGAATATTGGTTCACTTGAGAATAACTAGGTAGGTTTTAGCTGAAACTAGAATGAAGCATACGTAGAAATTTAGGAATGTGTTAGATTAGCAGAAAAGCAATTAAAACCTGAGAAAGATCCAGACTGTTCCTGGCACGAAGGGACAGAATGAGAAGTGGATACACCAAGGTCACAGAGGCCCGCAGAGAGACAAAGGGGAGTATAGAATACAGACCAGGTGTTATCCGCAACAAACACAGACGCTAGGGAGGTATTGACCCACGTGGGGTTGGAGAGTGTTACCGGGAGGTGGGTTAATTGGGATTTACCTAATTATGTATTTGGAGTATAAGATCTCATGTCACGGTGAGTTCGGGGCTCACTCTTTGCGATTCAATCCTGTGTGAGCATTTGTGTGACGACACAAATAAAGTTTGCCTTTCCTGAAGAGACTCGTGTCCAGACAATCCTTGCTCGTGTCCGGTCCGGCCTCGTCCCGAGTGAACCTAGCAGATTCCGGTTACATTTCTTAGGGGCTCGATAGCCGGGATACGGGGCACTTGCCGGCATGGCAACAACTGCTGGATACTGTAGCGGTTGACTGCAGGTGCGAGTGATCCCGCTGGTTGGGCATCCGTTGAAGGTGAGCTGACATCTGCAGGCGCCAAGCAGGATTTCCTGTTCAGTGGACCTCGTCTCGTCCCAAACGGACCCCCGGCCCAGGAACACTGGGACACCACCGAGTCCGAGGAAACAGCAAGCAGCGTGGCGATAGGTAAAGTGTCTTCTATGTTTGTATGTGTAATGGAGATACCGGTATAAAGGGAAACGTCCAACCGTAGTTGGATAAGGAAACCAGCGGCCACGGTTTCGTTGACATACTGCACCCCACGCCGAAAGCACGGACAAGCAAAGGAGCCAGAGTGGCTAGCGCGTGTCTGGACCCGGGGGATCGGATGTTAACTAAAGGATAGTTCTGTATGTGAGGGAGAAGGGAGCCGCGTGGAGTTGCATAGTCATAGTCAGTGTTTGTAAATAGAGCTTCTGCACGTGGACAAAAGGAAAGGAGGAGAGATTTCTGTGACTGGGCTGAGAGCCCTGAGTCAGTGCTAGTGTGTACGTCGTGTAGTGAAGAGGGCTCATTGGGGCCAGCGGTAGCTGCAGAGGAAGTGGTGCCGGGTGGGTAGATTACCCATAGGCAAATTGGAATTGCAGACAGGAGTGTAGTTATAGAACGGGGTGCACATAGTCACAAGCAGACAAGAGTTAGAGTTCAATTAACGGGGTATAAAGAGCCAAAAGGAGGGACGGTGTGCCCTCGGCTAGTAGAAAGAGTTGAATTGTTTATGTATTGTTTTGTGCTGAAAGTATCTGGTACAGTATGGGTTGTGAATGATTGCTGAGAGTGCTGTGAGTGATTGAGCGCCTGCTCGCCTAGCGAGAAAGCAAACTTTACAGTGGACTCCCAAGGTACGTTTCCGGCTCAGGCGACTGCAGTCCGGCTACTGACGGAAGAAGCGAATCCGATATATATGAATTGTTGACTGAAGTACCAGACAGTAAATTTCAAGTGTTTTGTGCTAAACGGAGTATCTGCATTGTGAGAAGGTTACCGCCCGTAAGAGTAACAATGGGCAACGGGTCGTCCAAACCCAAAACAGCTAAGAAGGGTGAGACGCCCTTGGGGTATATGGTGCGGAATTTTGAAGTGTTGTATGCAACACATGATTATGGAATGGATTTGAGTAAAGAAAAGTTAAAATTATTGTGTACAATGGTATGGCCACAGTTAGTTCCTGAGGGGCCAGAACAGGGGTCTATGGACCCGGAGATAATACAGAGAGTGCACTCCCAGGTAACCGGGAGATATGGTTATCCTGAACAATACTGTATATAGATATATGGAGGTACTGTGTGAGAGATAAAAGCCATTTTTGTTAGTAGGGCAAAAAAAAAAAAAAAAGAAAGTATGCCCTCAAATAAATCTAAATATGAATGTGAAAATATGAATGTGAAAATAAGTCTATATATATATATTTAGTGTTTTAATATACCAGTAAATTAAACAAAGATAATTTACAAGCTTTGTGTGTGGATTATGTAATGATCTGCAGGAGTCTCTGAGCCCCCACTTCCCCCTGGGCCAGAAGAAAGAGAGAACAGTTTTTTTTTTCTTGTATTCGCTCCCCCCCTCCTTTCTGGCACACACTGTCTGCACGGAGGGGAGGGAGTCAATTTTTGTTCTCTGACGAACAGAGAAAGTAACCCTTTATGTGTCTGTGTAGCGAATTTAGGTTTACCAGAGAAATAAAGAAGAAAAATTACTATGTTTAGCTAATTTTTAATGTGTGCTACAATAGAATGCATGAAGTCTGTCGAGTGCAAAATGTATGTTTATATTTTGTGTTGATATATTTGGTTAAGTCTGTCTTGACAGACTATTTTAAAATAGTTTTATATAATCTAGGCTATATGTAAGAAAGTTTTATATTGTCTAGTGTTGTTGTCCGGTTGTTTCAGGCAATATTGTGTAATGTGTTGATATTATTCCAAAAACTCTAGTTTTGTTCACAGAGCTAGAATTAAATAAAAGAGGGTGTCCTGGTTTTTATATTGTTACAGAGTGTAACAATAGTGAGTATTTATAATACAACATGTATTTTATGAAGTAAAATTAAAGTATATAATAATATACAATATTGTCTACCAAAATATAAGAAAATTTATTAACAAACTAAATAGAAATATATGAAACGGTTAGAAGATAATATTAAAAGAGCAGTTCGAGAAATAATTAAAGTAATTAGTTTTATACTGTTTCATGTCCTATATAGTTAAGATATAGCGAAAGTATGATTTAAAAAATATATATATTTCTATTTAGTTTCTGATGAGATAGTTATTCTATTGTTATAAGAGTATTTTATATGATTACTGATTTTTTTTTCTGATGTGGTATTAAGAGTCCGTTTTGGCTATGGGAGAGAGACCTCTGTGAATATTGTTTGTATATGTAGATGGTCTTTCTTTTTAGTTAAAATATACAATGTGTATATGTATATGCCCGAATGTCCCATCCAGCTCCTGGGGCAGGATATTTTTTTGCAAATTGCAAGCCCGAACTATATTTTTTTCCCGGGGGTCACACTAGATTAGACCTGCCTGAGAGTGGCAGCTCTACACGGCAGTACAGCCCAGCCAGCCAGTATACCCAACCTGTAAAAAATTGCAGTAATTATGCCAAGAGAAGAAGAACAGTCAACGGCACCAACCCTGCCGGCCGCCCCAGACCCGTACACACTACTCCTTGAAATTCCTGGAGTCTGGGCAGAGGAGAACCCGCCCTGACTAGCTGTAAATATCTCTCCGGTGTACGTTGATTTAAAGCCTGGTGCAACGCCTGTGGCTTTAAGACAATATCATATCCCACAAAAAGCCAAGCAGAATATCCAGACACATTTGCAGAGACTTAAAGACCATGGCATATTGAAATTCTGCGTGTCACCGTGGAACACATCCCTGTTACCAGTACTGAAAGAGGGCACACAAGAGTACCGCCCAGTCCAAGATTTACGGGCCGTCAACGAAGCCACAGTAATTCTACACCCTGTGGTTCCCAATCCATACAATTTATTGGCATTAATTTCTGGTGATACAAAATATTACACGGTGCTTGATTTAAAAGACGTTTTTTTCTGCATCCGTCTGGCTCCGGCAAGCCAACCCCTTTTTATTTTTCAGTGGGAGGAATCTACAATGGATGCGCGCTCAGCCAGGACCTCCTGTCCTTCAACGCTCAGGCAGACAAAGTTGTTTTACTACAGTCTGTAGATGATTTATCACTGGCTTCTCCCACAGAAAAAGACTGTTTCTCTGCCACAAAAGCCCTGCTACATCTGCTATGCCTTGCAGGTTACAGAGTGTCCAAAAAGAAAGCGCAAAAATGTAAACAGACTGTAAAATATTTAGGTTTTCAATTAACAGGTACCAAACGTGTATTGGGGACAGAAAGAAAAGAAGCAGTATGCCGAATACCCCAACCAAAGACAAGGAGACAAGTCCGTAAATTCCTGGGAGCTGCAGGCTTCTGCTGCCTGTGGATCCCCAACTTCGCAGACATTGCTGAGCCCCTCCATCAAGCCACCAAGGAAAAAGAGCATGACCCCTTCTTCTGGGAAGAAAAGCAAACAGCAGCTTTCCTGAAATTAAAGACTCTACTAATGGAAGCTCCAGCACTGGGACTGCTAGATCACAGCAAGCCCTTCCAGCTGTATGTGCATGAACACAATCAAACAGCTACAGGAGTGCTGATTCAGAACTTTGGCTCATGGCCAAGGCCTGTGGCCTATCTATCCAAGCAACTTGACCCTGCGGCCTACCCCCATGTCTGAAAGCTGTGGCAGCCACCGCAATGCTGATAGCAGAAGCAGACAAGCTGACCCTTGGACAAGTTCTTCATGTCAAGGTACCACATGCTGTCAAAGCCCTGCTGGATGTAAAAGGAAGCTACTGGTTCAGCAACAGCCGGATGACAAAGTACCAAGCTATGATGTGTGAGAATCCACGGGTTCATTTGGACCTCATCGCTACCTTGAACCCTGCTACTTTACTGCCTGACTGCGAAGAGGATCCAGATCGTGAATGCCTCCAAGTCATGGAAGAAGTGTTCAGTAGCAGGCCAGATTTGAAAGATGTACCCCTAGACAAATACGATCTACAGCTATTCACTGATGGTAGCAGTTACATGGATGATGGGAAGAAAGTCTCCGGCTATGCAGTTGTCTCAGCAGAAGAAATTATTGAAGCAAATTCTCTACCAGGGCTCTGGAAATCTCCGAAGGCAAAAGAGTAAATATCTATACGGACTCCAAATATGCCTTCATTACTGTCCATGCACATGGTGCACTCTACAAAGAAAGAGGCCTACTTACTTCTTCAGGACAACAAATCAAGTATGCAGCTGAAATTGCAGCTCTCCTAGTAGCTGTATGGAAACCAAGAGCTGTCAGTATTATGCACTGTCGTGGCCACCAGAAAGGTCATGATGAAATCCCAAAAGGCAATAGGCGCGCTGACCAGGCCACAAAAGCGGCTGCAAAACCATTGCTAACAACTGATCAAGTCAAAGTCCTGCTCTGCAAGCAAGAAGCCCAACCTCCCATGCCAAACTACGAATTCTATATAAATTGGAGAAAATTTGAATCCAAAGGAGAATTTATTGAAATTATTTTGCACAAATGGCACAATGAGTACGAACTATTAGAACTCAATTATGATTATATCCAATGGCTTTTCCCAACCCAGTCCCAAGGCCGAAATTTCTACTCCACTCCTCTGAACTCTCAACAGACACGTCTTATGATTAACACCTCAGATGTTCAGCAAAGACTCCGCAGGGTATACGAAACGATGCTGAAATTCTTCGGCGTAATATTAATGGAGGAGTAATGGAGAAGATACAAAAGTAACCGAAGTTGAACGAGCAGAAAATTTCGCCTCACGTTTTGACAGCCTAACAGTAATAATAATCTGAGGATCACACAAATACTGCTAAGTTTGGGAGAATTGGGAGCAGAAGAATACCAAGCCCCATTGGTGAGGTTCTTCCTCAAGGAGATCCTTATCAAAAACAAACTGCCAAGAATGAAGAAAAGTGCGATGAACTTTTTTGTACCAGCAGTAAGAGATACGCAAGGAAAGACAAGATCTGCTGTTCTTTGCCTGGCAATACTATTTCCCAAAAGAAGAATTTGTCTGGGGAAACCAGGGAGAATTGGCACGCTACAAAGCAACACCAGTGGTGGCTGCACTCCTACCGGCGCCACTGAGTGAATGGACACCTGTGTATTCAGAGAAGGAGAAGAAATGGCTAAGACAGTGGAAGTGGTGAAAAGTCTGATGAAAGAAATAATACCACGCTATGGATTTTCTCTCGAAATAGGGTCGGACAATGGCCCCGCATTCATATACAACAGCTGGCCCGTCTGTTGGGCATCACCTGGAAGCTACACACTGCTTACAGGCCCCAAAGCTCGGGAAAGGTCGAAAGAATGAACCGTACCCATAAGACTTTGATATCCAAACTGTGCCAAGAGACGTCACTAGGCTGGTTGGATGTGCTGCCGATAGTCCTATTGCACATTAGGTGCAGGCCAAACCCCCAATTGAAGCTAAGTCCGTACGAACTCATGTTCGGATGGCCTACCCTTCTGATTAATGGACTAAGGGGGGACCTTCGGGCATTGGGGGAAACTAAATTAAGTGATCAGGTTGTACTGTTGGGTAAATCAATGCAGAAATTAAATATTTGGGTGGGAGATAATGTACCTCATTTTTTTTTATCCCCCACTGTATAAATATTGTCCAGGTGACTCAGTATGGGTGAAGGAGTGGAAAAATGATCCACTAGGCCCAACGTGGAAAGGTCTTTACCTTGTCCTGTTCTCAACCCCTACAGCAGTAAAGGTTGCCGAGGTGGTCCCGTGGATACATCACTCCAGACTGAAAGTAGCTGCAGCCAGTCCTGAACCAGCATGGAAGGTCGTCACCAACGAGACCAATCCACTGAGGCTAAAGCTGACAAAGACCGCAGCCGTGAGCATCTGAATGATCCAACTGAAAGCACCCAAAATATTCAACAAGTGGGTGTTTTGATGGACACAATAAAGCCTGACTATCCACTGACAGGGGAACAAAGGGATCCCCCGGGGGATGCCCAGAGGGTTATTTTTAGGGGCCCGGCCCCAACTTTTGATCAACCGGAAATGTCTTTTGTTTTTGAAATTCCGGTGGGGAGGGATTGGGTTTATGTGACTGTGAAAAGAATTGCCCAAGGGTTTTTGACATTTGGGGCAATTCTGGTACTGATTTTGTATCTTGCAAATTTGATTTATGGATTATCACGTGGAATATGCCCCAGGTGCCCAAGCACCACCAAGAAAGTGGAAATCTCCCACATCTGGAATGGTACGCACCCGGTGATGGAGAACCGTACCATGTGGAGACAAAAGCGAGAGGCGATATCTGGAACTAAGCCAAGAGGACACTTATTTGTGCAATTTAAATATGACTACACTAAAAAGTCTGGGCAAACCGTATGCTGGGTGTGTAGTAGACTGCACCCAGAGACAATTCACATACCATTTGCCTCTGTTCCAATGAATTTGAGTATGTTTGCGTCAGGAAATGTCACAATACATGCTTTTGATGCACCAAGGGAAAAAAAACAGAATTATTCAGTCCCGGTATCCCATAATAGGACCAGTGTACCCACCAGAATGGTGTTTTAAACCTAGGACCAGATAAAGAAACAAATAACGAGGGTGGGTTATGTAACTCAAGTCAGTTCAACTGGACATTATATATTTACATATTCAAAACAGGACAAAAGGCGAATTATCTATACATACGATGCAGGCAACTCACTAGAAACCAAGCGGTGGTGATTGCGAATGTGACCAATGGGAGGCAGGGTGCAGTGGATATGATGAGACGGCTGAGACAACTTGCGATAGAGATATCAAAGGGAACACTACATTCATCACCATTTATAGTGAAAGGAGGGTACCAGGTGTACTGTGAAAGGGTGTGTTACACATGGGTACCACCTACAATAACAGGAATGTGTTATTTGGCAAAATTGATCCCAATCCAGAGGGTAAGGGGAGAAGACACTAATTCAGACACAACACTTCACCCTAGGTACCCACTGGTGTTTGAGAGACAGAAGAGAGAGTTGTTCAAGAAAGCGGATCGAATATGGGCATGGCTGCCGGCATGGACTGGATGGGGAAGAGAGTTGATGGTAAGAATGAACAGTTATGCCAGTCTGATGGACGAGATTTTGAATAAAACTAGTATGGACATTCAGTTACTGAATCTGGAAGTACGAGAGATAAGGAAGGTACAAATGATACATGATATGGCACTAGAACAGATCAGTGCGGCTCTGAATGGATTGTGTGAGATGACAATGCATTATGAATGTTGCACCTTCATCAAGAACACTACACATGACGTCCCTGACTATTACCAGGTAATCCAAGATCACCAGGAGAAGGTAGCAGAGTTGCAGAACACAGCAAGGAGGATCGCTGCTGAAGGCTGGAATCCACTCCGTGGGTTCGGAGCAATCGGAGATTGGTTCGGATCCATTCTGAGATTTATCTCACAGATTGGATCCATGATTCTGATGGTGGTGGTGATATTGGTCATAGGGACACTACTGTACCGCATAGGGTTCTGTCTCTGGCCACTATGCAAGAGGGCACTGACACCCACACAGACACAGAAAATACCACTGATTATCCCACAAGACATGTTCCCAACCAAAATAGGTCCCCTAAAGTATGAGGAATTTAAGAATAATAGTAGTGGGGTGTAATGGCTACAAGTCTCAGGAGAAGAACCTGAGGCTTGAGCCAAGGGGGGAATGAAGTGGAATCAGGCTGGAAGATGGTCGCCATTATGAGCCAGGCAGCCATCTTGTTCAGAATATTGGTTCACTTGAGAATAACTAGGTAGGTTTTAGCTGAAACTAGAATGAAGCATACGTAGAAATTTAGGAATGTGTTAGATTAGCAGAAAAGCAATTAAAACCTGATAAAGATCCAGACTGTTCCTGGCACGAAGGGACAGAATGAGAAGTGGATACATCAAGGTCACAGAGGACCGCAGAGAGACAAAGGGGAGTATAGAAGACAGACCAGGTGTTATCCACAACAAACACCGGCGCTAGGGAGGTATTAACCCACGTGGGGTGGGAGAGTGTTACCGGGAGGTGGGTTAATTGAGATGTACCTAATTATGTATTTGGAGTATAAGATCTCATGTCACGGAGAGTTCGGGGCTCACTCTTTGCGATTCAATCCTGTGTGAGCATTTGTGTGACGACACAAATAAAGTTTGCCTTTCCTGAAGAGACTCGTGTCCAGACAATTCACTCTGTATTCACTCTGGTGAAGTCTTCTCTTGATTGTTGACTTTGACACACATACACCTACCTCCTGGAGAGTGTTCTTGATCTGGCCAACTGTTGTGAAGGGTGTTTTCTTCACCAGGAAAATAATTCTTTGGTCATCCACCAGTTGTTTTCCGTGGTCTCCTGGGTCTTTTGGTGTTGCTGAGCTCACCGGTGCGTTCCTTCTTTTTGAGAATGTTCCAAACAGTAGTTTTGGCCACGCCTAATGTTCTTGCTATCTCTCTGATGGGTTTGCTTTGTTTCTTCAGCTTAATGATGGCTTGCTTCACTGATAGTGACAGCTCTTTGGATCTCATCTTGAGAGTTGACAGCAACAGATTCCAAATGCAAATAGCACACTTGAAATGAACTCTGGGCCTTTATTCTGCACATTGTAATTGGGGTAATGAAGGAATATCACACACCTGGCCATGGAACAGCTGAGAAGCCAATTGTCTCATTACCTTTGGTCCCTTAACAAGTGGGAGGCACATCTGCAAACTGCTGTAAGTCCTACACCGTTCACCTGAGTTGGATGTACATACCCTCAAATTAAAGCTGACCGTCTGCAGTTAAAGCACATTGTGTTTGTTTCATTCCAACTCCATTGTGGTGGTGTATAGAGCCAAATATGTTAGAATTGTGTCGATATCCCAATATTTATGGACCTGACTGTAGCCCCCGTGTCCCCCCTCTCTCTATACATAGCCCCCCGTGTCCCCCCTCTCTCTCGCTCTACATAGGTTTTGCTCAGAGAAGGGTCTGAATAAAAGGTTCTTTTGGATGTGATCAATTTTAAGAAATGAGACACGTTAAGAGAAGCTGTCATTTTATTTAAAGACACAGTTCACTTGAATAAGAGAAGACAATTTAGAGAAAAATAATATACATCACTATTTTGGATTGCATCGCAACATCTTGATCTGTTCGAGAGACCCTTTTTCCAACATCTTCAGGATCTCAACCGATGCAAAACAGCACCCTGGGCAGAGCGTCTCCTTTCTACATGCGAAAACTCCTTCCAGGTGAAAAAACTCTACTCTGAATACAACCCCCTCCCCTTTCTCCTTATACTAACTGCAAAACTAAAAAAACCTGGCCACAAAGTACATCATACTCGCTTCTGGCAGGGCGTGGCCAAGGCCTTGATTTCCGCTGGGCGGATGGCGTACATTTGTGGTTTTCTGCCAAAAAAAAGATCACAACCGCAACCTGTCCCTTATCTCCCACCTTCGGTCTTAAAATAACCAAGGACGCTCAGATCATGTCAGGTAACTAAGAAAGAGGAACTTAAATATATATATATCCACACACTGAACTCAGATATATATGTATACCCACGCCAGATCTCAGACCAGACCTTATATACACCTGAACCCCCCTGAAGTCACCAGTGAGTGCAGAGCAGCGCTAGGTGGGAGGTATCTGCAGCACACGGTGCATGCGCAAGGGAGACACAAAGTCCTGTGTCAGGGATCGCGCCTGCGCCGTCTGCTGCAGATCCCTTAAACCAACAAATCATCATTTATGACTTCTACACCTCACAGACCAGAAACGATCTCATGTGATTTCTTCCGGAAGATTTCCCAACCACATGCTACCCCCTAAAGTAACTCTTGTAAAGCGACATCGTCCAACTCCGGAGTCAAACGTAGTTCGGTGAATGCCATTCTCATCTAGACGCAGTTTCCAATATCCAGACTGTTCATCTAACATGCTGAACACCGATTCCCAAACGAGTTTATGAGCTATGTCCTATAGAGCGGGAAATCTGTAGTGTTCGCTCATGATATCCTTGTTTAAATCACGCGGGTCAATGCATATTCTGATCACTCCTGTGGTTTAATTTTCAACCGCCACCATAGAACTGACCCACTCAGATGGTTCTGGGACTCGCTTGAGCACTCCCAGTCCCTCCGTCCTTGAGAGTTCCTGCTTCACCTTGCTTAGAAGAGCTAGAGGTATTTTTCTTTCCGCATGTATAACAGGGTGTGTGCTCCTTCTTGTATGCAAATTTTAAGGGTTTGGGTCAAAATCCCAAACAACCAGGTTTCCGAATGACAACATCCTAACGGCAAAGTTCTCAACAGAACAAGTGCCCAGAATAGCAAGTTCTCGACACACGCAACTCCCCGACGGCCAACTTTCCAACATCCAATATACCGACAGAACAAGTGCCCGTTAGATGAGAGAAAAAGGTTTTTCAACCCCCCCCGTGCAACAAAAAAAACACAAGAGGAAAAACATTTCCCACATTCAGTACACAAATAAAGTGTCTATCTGGTGTGATTTTTATGATGCTTAAATAAAGCCGTGCGGGAGATGAAACATTTCCCACATGTAGAACAGGAATAAGGCTGGGTGTCCACTGAATCCGTATTCGTGCGACAACGACATTATTGTGAATGTACCTTTGTCCATTGCGTCAGACTTGCGACCTCCAGCGACTTTTGAAGTCTACAGCAGACTAGCGATCAGACCAAAAATCTTGGAATTATCGCACAAGCAACTCAGACAGCCAATCAGGGAAGGAGATGGATGTGGAGAAGTTGATTAGGTTAAAAATGCTATTATATTACATTATATATATTATATTTTATACATATTACATATATATATTATTATTATATTTTTTTTATATTTAAATGTATATTTTGTGTATGGGGGATGGGAGGGACTAGCCATGTTTGGGTAGGGGAGCGTTTGAATGAATTTTAGGTCCTTTTTCAGCTGCGCAAAGGGATTCAAATTCACACACACCAAACTAGCGCATCCAGTTCCTCCATATCCATTTTCGCTCAGACAAAGGACTGCAGTGATTCCCAAAGCAGAATGCAATATTATATAGTCTCAGGAAAAAAGAAAAGAAGAATAAACTGCTTTTTGGGTCCACAATTGTCCATAGTCGCTGAACGCTAGTCTGATGCAGTGGACGACCCTTGTCAGACCAAGTCACACGACCGATATCGTTCCTAGTCTGACAACCAAGTCAGTCGCACGACTACGGATCCAGTGGACGTCCAGCCTAAGGCTTCTCTCGTGTGAATTTTCTGATGCCTAACGAAAGCCCAGCGGAGCCTGAAACACTTCCCACACATGGTACATGAATACGGCCTGTCTCCTGTGTGAGTTCTCCTATGTTCAACAAGTATTGTACTACGACTAAAACATTTACCACATTCAGAACATGAAAAAGGCTTCTCACCTTTTGTTTGAAGTTTAACAAGTCCTGCGCTACTGCCACAGTCGGAACAAGAATAAGGCAGATCTCCTGTGTGAATTCTCTGATGTAAGTTAACAACTGAGCTATTGATAAAACATTTCCCACATGTAGGACACGTATAAGGCTTCTCTCCCGTGTGAGATCTCTGATGTGTATTAAAGCAGTGCTACTGTTAAAACATTTCCCACATTCAGAACGTGTAAGGCTTTTCCCCTGTATGAATTTTCTTATGTACATTAAGACCTGACCTGTGAGCAAAACATTTCCCACATACAGGACATAAAAAAGGCTTATCGCCTGTGTGAGTTGTCAGATGTCCAACAAGATCTGAGCGACGGCCAAAGCGTTTCCCACATTCGGAACATGAATAAGGCTTCTCTCCTGTGTGGGTTCTCAGATGTAAATGAAGATTTCCGTTCTGGCTAAAACATTTCCCACATTCAGAACACGAAAAGGGCTTCTCTCCTGTGTGAGTATTCATATGCATAACAAGACTTGAGCTCTGGGTAAAACACTTCCCGCAATCAGAACATGAAAAAGACTTCTCTCCTTTGTGAATTCTCTGATGTATAGCAAGTTCAGATTTAAAATTAAAACATTTCCCACACTGAGAGCACAAAATAGGCTTATCTCCTGTGTGGGTTCTCAGATGTAAAGAGAGATGTGAGTTCCGGTTGAAACATCTCCCACATTCAGAACAGGAATACGGCTTTTCTCTGGTGTGGATGCTCAGATGTGCATTAAGATTTGAGGTCCGGCTAAAACATTTCCCACATTCAGAACAGGAATACGGCTTCTCTCCTGTGTGGATTCTCAGATGTACATTAAGATCTGAGTTCTGGCTAAAACATTTCCCACATTCAGAACAGGAATACGGCTTCTCTCCTGTGTGGATTCTCAGATGTACATTAAGATCTGAGTTATGCCTAAAACATTTCCCACATTCAGAACATGAAAATCTCCTTTCTTTGCTTTCTATTTCCTTATGTGTAGACATACTGGATTCTTTGGATAGTCTTTCCTCGGTAGACAGATTTATTTCAAAGGATTCCTCCACCCTCGTGGTTAGTGAATTTCTATCCAGTTGACGGCCATTCCCATTCTTTCTGCTCACAGCAGAATCTGAAAGAAAATGACAGTTAATGTATATACATATATATGTTTAGTAAAATGACTGATCCATTAGTGGGGTACAGAGCAACACAGAGATCCTAAAAAAACAAGAGAGATGTACACAATATTTCCTAATTTCTGATTGTTCCCTTTGTTTTATTTCTAGTTGCCAAGTGTGTGTGTTTATTAGGAGTTTTTTCCTGGTTTTATGTCATGGTTTGGATAGGGTAAATTATCCATTGTTGGTTTTGTTAGCGCATATTATAGAGCAGTGGTTCTCAACCGCGGCCCTCAAGTCCCCCTAACAGGCCAGGTTTTGAAGATCACCTTGGGGAAATGCAGACTGAATCCTGCAATCACTGAGCAGCAAATCATATCACCTGTGCTGTGCGTCAATATCCTGCAAACCTGACCTGTTGGGAGGACTTGAAGACCGTGGTTGGGAACCACGGTTATGTGACCTTCCATGGAAGACTCTATTTCCTCAATGTGTGTGTGATGTGTTAGTAAGGTTCTTGGAACTCATTCATGTTCTGATGGACAGCTTGTAGCTTCCATACGATGTGGTATCCTTTTGGTGGCTGCTGTGTATTTAGATGTTCTGCACAGGCGGCTCCTTACTGTAAGAGTTTCTTGTATCTCGCGCATGCTGCTGGATTAGGCTTTGTTTGATTTATATAGGTTTATGAAGAATCATTTGACTTTCCATGAAAGATGCTAGCCGTCTCCTCCATGTGTTAGTAAGGTTCCTGGACTCCAGTTATCTTCTGTTAGACCATTTGTAGCTGTGGTAGGAATTCCCGGCATGTCGTTCGTCATGCCGTGTTTTATAGAAATTCCCTCTTCTCCGCTGTAGGTGAATTTATTTAAAATCATAGTAAGAGGTCAAGACAACCAAGACAATTTCTAAGTTATAATGGTCACCAAGGATTCAAAATAACCAACCACTTTGTCTAAGTTGTAGGGGGTAACCCTAAATATCATAATTTTCAATTGACAATCGTGGTTACAATTATCACTAAAGTGGATAGAAGATAAAATGTAACTTTTATTTCTCTTTATATAAAACCATTTAAGCCAATAACCACCCACACAATACCACACAAATAGGGCGAGGTTTTTCAATCTTGTCTTTTTTTGAGAATAAGAATTTTTTGAACAATAAGAGTCTTTCCTTTTTTCAATTCTCTATTTCTTGATAAGTAAGAAGCCAACCTTCGTGGGTTGGTGGATATAGCAAAGTAGGGATAAAAAAAGGACTCTAGATAAATTTCAATCTTATGAGGTCACAACAAGGGGAGCGCTCCCCAGCATACTCAACAACAATACTTGCAAGACAAAACCATTTAGCAATCACCCTGAAACTGCAAATGGCACGCTTAGCACACTCGACGCGTTTCGCTACTTAGAGGTTCAGCGTGTGCAAGAGGAATGCACACACTGAACCTCTAAGTAGCGAAACGCGTTGAGTGTGCTAAGCATGCCAATTGCAGTTTCAGGGTGATTGTTGAGTATGCTGGGGATCGCTCCCCTTGTTGTGACCTCTTAAGATTGAAATTTATCTAGAGTCTTTTTTTTTTCCTACTTTCCTATATCCACCAACCCACGAAGGTTGGCTTCTTACTTAGAGTCTTTCCTTTTTTCAATTCTATTTCTTTTTTGAGAATAATAATTTTTTGAACAATAGGGCGAGGTTTTTCAATCTTATCTTATCTGCTATTTGTGTGGTATTGTGTGTTTCTGTAACCACCAGTGGATGGTTATTGGCTTAAATGGTTTTATATAAAGAGAAATAAAAGTTACATTTTATCTTATATCCACTTTAGTGATAATTGTAACCACGATTGTCAATTGAAAATTATGAATTTATTGAATCACTTGAAGATCAGCCGATGCTCTTGGTTAAATATGAGCCCAGCTTCATGTTATCATTCTCTCCATTAAATCGGGTTTTTTGGTCTTGTCGGGTCATTATATGGATGCGTTTTTCTACTCAACTATAGTGAGGTTAGAGAGCGGAGGTGTAACTATGGATTCTTTCTGGGTTTCCCATGGGGAATTATGTGTTCGGCTTGTCTCTCCGATGCTTTTACTTCTGCTCATCCAGGTTACACATTGCACGCTTGAAGTTGGATTCCTCTTTATCCAGGTTTATGTCAATTATTTCCTGTTGCATTTGGAGAATGACGTTTTATTGACGGCTTCTTCCTCCCTTGGTACCTCCCTCAGCTATTACAGAATCCGGAAAATATTTTCCTAGCATTTGGAGAGGAGATCCAGTGTCCCTGGAGTACGGAGCATTCCATCCAGCAGAGACCACGTATGGATGAGGGATCAGTCATGCCCTTATAATATCACCTGCCGCTGATTCACCAAGTGTCTGATCTGAGACACCATGTCATCAGAGACCACTGACATACTAACCCGGCGAATTCAGACAACAAACAGGATTTTTCAACCATTTTAATTATATTTTGACTCCAACTCATCCCCCTTTCTGACCTTTTGTTCATACCTGGTGGGTAGGGATATGCCATCAAGTGAAGGAGAAAAGCAGCTGGATTCATCCAAGACTGTGATTTTAACATCCATTTATTTTATCTGTGTATGTAATTTTATACTCTGCACCAACTTAAGGAACCACTAGGTGACGCCGTAATACAGAACCACCTTTGTCCTAACAATTCGGTACCTTTTCGCAAACTGCAGAATCAATGATATTCCAGTTTTAGTACTTTCTGAATATGGCGATTTGGAGCCATCTTCCTTGATTTTGCCAAGGACTTTGACACAGTAAACCATGGCATCCTATTACAAAAACTTAAAAACGCCGGTATTGGTGATCGCTCGCTAACCTGGTTTCAATCGTATGTATCCGACGGATCGCAATATGTGTCCATTTCTGACAGCACTTCCCTTCCCCTCCCAGTCACATGCGTTGTACCCCAAGGCTTGATACTCGCCCCCTGCTTTAACACGATATTAATAAATGATCTGCCCAATGTCTGCAAAGCCTCAACTGTACACATGTACGCAGATCACACTGTAATCTATACCAACAAACCAAATCTCCGGCAGCTGGAGGCCGCGCTGCAAGAACAATTCACAGAGGTAGAAAAGTGGATCAAACACAACAAACTTTTCTTAAATAATGACAAAACTGTAACGATGCTCTTTGGAACAAAACCTAAACTACACAAATTGCAAACACCCCATCTATGCGTGGGGACAAAATCAAATGGCACGCTGACCACAGTCACTTCTCTCAAATATCTAGGTATGTGGTTGGACCCTAATCTATCCTTTGGCCCCACATCGAAAAACTCTCATCTAAACTTTACCCCAAACTAGGTGCCCTGTACAGAAGCAAATCCTGCCTGAGCCCCGCGGTAAGAAAGCAAATTGTACAACAAATGCTTATGCAGGCTATTGAATATGGAGATGAGATGTAGTGTATGCAGCCGCCCCGCAAACACACCTTCAGAAACTTACTACATTGTATAACTCATTCTGCCGCTTTGTGCTACAATGTAACTACATGACACACCATTGTGACATGTTAAAAGAACTAAACTGGCCATCACTGGACTCTAGACGCACCCTTCACCTTTCCAACCTGGTGTTTAAGAGCTTTTCTGGGAAGCTGCCACCCTACCTGAATAGACTGCTTCCCCCAGCAGTCCCCTCATCCTATAACCTCCGATCCAGGACCTGCACCTTACTTGCAATACGACAATACAAAAAGAAAGTGGCTCGGTCCTCATTTTCCTACAGAGCACCGCAAATATGGAATAACCTCCCATACGCCATCAAATCTTCCCCCAGTCTAAAGTCCCTTAAGAGATCTCTATTAACATACCTCAATACAGAATGCACCTGTATACATGTAACATAATGACTTTATTTCCTACATATTTATTTTCTAGGTTAATCTGTATATTTGTGTTTTTAATATCTTGCATTTTATTACTTTGTTTCTGTAACACTTCAATGTTCTTGAACCCAGGACATACTGAAAAACAAGAGAAATATCAATGTATCCATCCTGGTAAAATCCTTTATAAATAAATAAATACTAACCCCGAGCCGTATTCACAGGATTCTCCACCTCGTTCATGTCTTTCCGAGTCGTCACATGAATCTTTCCCCCCCTCTCGATGTCGGATATAATGGAGGGCGTCACACGGATCCAACCTGTATGATAAGAGGAAAATACAAAGGAAGATCTTCTGATCCAGCAGCAATAGAAGATGATTTGTATGAAGCTGCCTGTGAAGGAGGGCGAGACTTTCTTACCCAGAGAGCTGAGGCTCTGGTAATTCTCCATCATCACATCCCTGTAAAGCTCCTTCTCTTCTTCCTTTAAACAGTCCCACTCCTCCCGGGAGAAGTAAACGGCCACGTCCTCAAACTCACATGGAGCCTAAACAGCAAATGACCTCATTAATGTGACGCACAAACTCACATATACCATGAGCAAGATTTCCCGCTTTCCCTGGGAACCCGGCGTCCACCCCCCCGTGTAACTCATTCAAGCCGCCCCCCCCCCCAATCACTGGAGGAAGAAGGGAGGAGATCGGAGACGTGTCTGTATCAATGTCTGCCTTACCTGTCTGTTCAGCCGCTCCTTCGTCTCTGACATGTGACCCGGGAACCTCTCCATCACCTCCTCCTTCATCTGGTTTATTATCAGGCCGTCACACGATGACTTCCTTTATCCAATCACCGGCCTCTGGTCCATGTGGAGACGCTGAGCACCGGCTGCGATGCCTGGAGTCTGCATGACAGAGAGGAGGAATTATACAGGGAATTAGCGGATCCTGAGCTCTATATATGAGTATACGGGGAATTAGTGGATCCTGAGCTCTATATATGAGTATACGGGGAATTAGAGGATCCTGAGCTCTATATATGAGTATACGGTGAATTAGAGGATCCTGAGCTCTATATATGAGTATACGGAGAATTAGAGGATCCTGAGCTCTATAAATGAGTATACGGTGAATTAGAGGATCCTGAGCTCTATATATGAGTATACGGGGAATTAGAGGATCCTGAGCTCTATATATGAGTATACGGAGAATTAGAGGATCCTGAGCTCTATATATGAGTATACGGGGAATTAGAGGATCCTGAGCTCTATATATTAGTATACGGGGAATTAGAGGATCCTGAGCTCTATAAATGAGTATACGGTGAATTAGAGGATCCTGAGCTCTATATATGAGTATACGGAGAATTAGAGGATCCTGAGCTCTATATATGAGTATACGGGGAATTAGAGGATCCTGAGCTCTATATATGAGTATACGGTGAATTAGAGGATCCTGAGCTCTATATATGAGTATACGGAGAATTAGAGGATCCTGAGCTCTATATATGAGTATACGGGGAATTAGCGGATCCTGAGCTCTATATATGAGTATACGGGGAATTAGCGGATCCTGAGCTCTATATATGAGTATACGGGGAATTAGAGGATCCTGAGCTCTATAAATGAGTATACGGGGAATTAGAGATCCTGAGCTCTATATATGAGTATACGGAGAATTAGAGGATCCTGAGCTCTATATATGAGTATACGGGGAATTAGCGGATCCTGAGCTCTATATATTGAGTATACGGGGAATTAGCGGATCCTGAGCTCTATATATGAGTATACTGGGAATTAGCGGATCCTGAGCTCTATATATGAGTATACGGGGAATTAGCAGATCCTGAGCTCTATATATATGAGTATACGGGGAATTAGAGGATCCTGAGCTCTATATATTAGTATACGGGGAATTAGCGGATCCTGAGCTCTATTATATGAGTATACGGGGAATTAGAGGATCCTGAGCTCTATATATGAGTATACAGGAATTAGCGGATCCTGAGCTCTATATATGAGTATACGGGGAATTAGCGGATACTGAGCTCTATATATGAGTATACAGGGAATTAGCGGATCCTGAGCTCTATATATGAGTATACGGGGAATTAGTGGATCCTGAGCTCTATATAGTATACGGGGAATTAGTGGATCCTGAGCTCTATATATGAGTATACGGGGAATTAGAGGATCCTGAGCTCTATATATGAGTATACGGGGAATTAGAGGATCCTGAGCTCTATATATGAGTATACGGGGAATTAGAGATCCTGAGCTCTATATATGAGTATACGGGGAATTAGCGGATCCTGAGCTCTATATATGAGTATACGGGGAATTAGCGGATCCTGAGCTCTATATATGAGTATACAGGGAATTAGCGGATCCTGAGCTCTATATATGAGTATACGGGGAATTAGCGGATCCTGAGCTCTATATATGAGTATACGGGGAATTAGAGGATCCTGAGCTCTATATATGAGTATACGGGGAATTAGAGGATCCTGAGCTCTATATATGAGTATACGGGGAATTAGCGGATCCTGAGCTCTATATATGAGTATACGGGGAATTAGAGGATCCTGAGCTCTATATATGAGTATACGGGGAATTAGAGGATCCTGAGCTCTATATATCAGTATACAGGGAATTAGCGGATCCTGAGCTCTATATATGAGTATACGGGGAATTAGAGGATCCTCAGCTCTATATATGAGTATACGGGGAATTAGCGGATCCTGAGCTCTATATATGAGTATACGGGGAATTAGAGGATCCTGAACTCTATATATGAGTATACGGGGAATTAGAGGATCCTGAGCTCTATATATGAGTATACGGGGAATTAGTGGATCCTGAGCTCTATATATGAGTATACGGGGAATTAGTGGATCCTGAGCTCTAATATATGAGTATACGGGGAATTAGCGGATCCTGAACTCTATATATGAGTATACGGGGAATTAGAGGATCCTGAGCTCTATATATGAGTATACGGGGAATTAGTGGATCCTGAGCTCTATATATGAGTATACGGGGAATTAGTGGATCCTGAGCTCTATATATGAGTATACGGGGAATTAGCGGATCCTGAGCTCTATATATGAGTATACGGGGAATTAGCGGATCCTGAGCTCTATATATGAGTATACGGGGAATTAGAGGATCCTGAGCTCTATATATGAGTATACGGGGAATTAGAGGATCCTGAGCTCTATATATGAGTATACGGGGAATTAGAGGATCCTGAGCTCTATATATGAGTATACGGGGAATTAGAGGATCCTGAGCTCTATATATGAGTATACGGGGAATTAGAGGATCCTGAGCTCTATATATGAGTATACGGGGAATTAGAGGATCCTGAGCTCTATATATGAGTATACGGGGAATTAGCGGATCCTGAGCTCTATATATGAGTATACGGGGAATTAGAGGATCCTGAGCTCTATATATGAGTATACGGGGAATTAGAGGATCCTGAGCTCTATATATGAGTATACGGGGAATTAGAGGATCCTGAGCTCTATATATGAGTATACGGGGAATTAGAGGATCCTGAGCTCTATATATGAGTATACTGGGAATTAGCGGATCCTGAGCTCTATATATGAGTATACAGGGAATTAGCGGATCCTGAGCTCTATATATGAGTATACGGGGAATTAGAGGATCCTGAGCTCTATATATGAGTACGGGGAATTAGAGGATCCTGAGCTCTATATATGAGTATACAGGGAATTAGCGGATCCTGAGCTCTATATATGAGTATACGGGGAATTAGCGGATACTGAGCTCTATATATGAGTATACGGGGAATTAGTGGATCCTGAGCTCTATATATGAGTATACGGGGAATTAGAGGATCCTGAGCTCTATATATGAGTATACGGGGAATTAGTGGATCCTGAGCTCTATATATGAGTATACGGGGAATTAGCGGATCCTGAGCTCTATATATGAGTATACGGGGAATTAGAGGATCCTGAGCTCTATATATGAGTATACGGGGAATTAGAGGATCCTGAGCTCTATATATGAGTATACGGGGAGAGGATCCTGAGCTCTATATATGAGTATACGGGGAATTAGCGGATCCTGAGCTCTATATATGAGTATACGGGGAATTAGAGGATCCTGAGCTCTATATATGAGTATACGGGGAATTAGAGGATCCTGAGCTCTATATATGAGTATACGGGGAATTAGTGGATCCTGAGCTCTATATATGAGTATACGGGGAATTAGTGGATCCTGAGCTCTATATATGAGTATACGGGGAATTAGCGGATCCTGAACTCTATATATGAGTATACGGGGAATTAGAGGATCCTGAGCTCTATATATGAGTATACGGGGAATTAGTGGATCCTGAGCTCTATATATGAGTATACGGGGAATTAGTGGATCCTGAGCTCTATATATGAGTATACGGGGAATTAGCGGATCCTGAGCTCTATATATGAGTATACGGGGAATTAGCGGATCCTGAGCTCTATATATGAGTATACGGGGAATTAGAGGATCCTGAGCTCTATATATGAGTATACGGGGAATTAGAGGATCCTGAGCTCTATATATGAGTATACGGGGAATTAGAGGATCCTGAGCTCTATATATGAGTATACGGGGAATTAGAGGATCCTGAGCTCTATATATGAGTATACGGGGAATTAGAGGATCCTGAGCTCTATATATGAGTATACGGGGAATTAGAGGATCCTGAGCTCTATATATGAGTATACGGGGAATTAGTGGATCCTGAGCTCTATATATGAGTATACGGGGAATTAGCGGATCCTGAGCTCTATATATGAGTATACGGGGAATTAGAGGATCCTGAGCTCTATATATGAGTATACGGGGAATTAGCGGATCCTGAGCTCTATATATGAGTATACGGGGAATTAGAGGATCCTGAGCTCTATATATGAGTATACGGGGAATTAGAGGATCCTGAGCTCTATATATGAGTATACGGGGAATTAGAGGATCCTGAGCTCTATATATGAGTATACGGGGAATTAGAGGATCCTGAGCTCTATATATGAGTATACTGGGAATTAGCGGATCCTGAGCTCTATATATGAGTATACAGGGAATTAGCGGATCCTGAGCTCTATATATGAGTATACGGGGAATTAGAGGATCCTGAGCTCTATATATGAGTATACGGGGAATTAGAGGATCCTGAGCTCTATATATGAGTATACAGGGAATTAGCGGATCCTGAGCTCTATATATGAGTATACGGGGAATTAGCGGATACTGAGCTCTATATATGAGTATACGGGGAATTAGTGGATCCTGAGCTCTATATATGAGTATACGGGGAATTAGAGGATCCTGAGCTCTATATATGAGTATACGGGGAATTAGTGGATCCTGAGCTCTATATATGAGTATACGGGGAATTAGCGGATCCTGAGCTCTATATATGAGTATACGGGGAATTAGAGGATCCTGAGCTCTATATATGAGTATACGGGGAATTAGAGGATCCTGAGCTCTATATATGAGTATACGGGGAATTAGAGGATCCTGAGCTCTATATATGAGTATACGGGGAATTAGCGGATCCTGAGCTCTATATATGAGTATACGGGGATTAGAGGATCCTGAGCTCTATATATGAGTATACGGGGAATTAGAGGATCCTGAGCTCTATATATGAGTATACGGGGAATTAGCGGATCCTGAGCTCTATATATGAGTATACGGGGAATTAGTGGATCCTGAGCTCTATATATGAGTATACGGGGAATTAGCGGATCCTGAACTCTATATATGAGTATACGGGGAATTAGAGGATCCTGAGCTCTATATATGAGTATACGGGGAATTAGTGGATCCTGAGCTCTATATATGAGTATACGGGGAATTAGTGGATCCTGAGCTCTATATATGAGTATACGGGGAATTAGCGGATCCTGAGCTCTATATATGAGTATACGGGGAATTAGCGGATCCTGAGCTCTATATATGAGTATACGGGGAATTAGAGGATCCTGAGCTCTATATATGAGTATACGGGGATTAGAGGATCCTGAGCTCTATATATGAGTATACGGGGAATTAGAGGATCCTGAGCTCTATATATGAGTATACGGGGAATTAGAGGATCCTGAGCTCTATATATGAGTATACGGGGAATTAGAGGATCCTGAGCTCTATATATGAGTATACGGGGAATTAGAGGATCCTGAGCTCTATATATGAGTATACGGGGAATTAGTGGATCCTGAGCTCTATATATGAGTATACGGGGAATTAGCGGATCCTGAGCTCTATATATGAGTATACGGGGAATTAGAGGATCCTGAGCTCTATATATGAGTATACGGGGAATTAGCGGATCCTGAGCTCTATATATGAGTATACGGGGAATTAGAGGATCCTGAGCTCTATATATGAGTATACGGGGAATTAGAGGATCCTGAGCTCTATATATGAGTATACGGGGAATTAGAGGATCCTGAGCTCTATATATGAGTATACGGGGAATTAGAGGATCCTGAGCTCTATATATGAGTATACTGGGAATTAGCGGATCCTGAGCTCTATATATGAGTATACAGGGAATTAGCGGATCCTGAGCTCTATATATGAGTATACGGGGAATTAGAGGATCCTGAGCTCTATATATGATACGGGGAATTAGAGGATCCTGAGCTCTATATATGAGTATACAGGGAATTAGCGGATCCTGAGCTCTATATATGAGTATACGGGGAATTAGCGGATACTGAGCTCTATATATGAGTATACGGGGAATTAGTGGATCCTGAGCTCTATATATGAGTATACGGGGAATTAGAGGATCCTGAGCTCTATATATGAGTATACGGGGAATTAGTGGATCCTGAGCTCTATATATGAGTATACGGGGAATTAGCGGATCCTGAGCTCTATATATGAGTATACGGGGAATTAGAGGATCCTGAGCTCTATATATGAGTATACGGGGAATTAGAGGATCCTGAGCTCTATATATGAGTATACGGGGAATTAGAGGATCCTGAGCTCTATATATGAGTATACGGGGAATTAGCGGATCCTGAGCTCTATATATGAGTATACGGGGAATTAGAGGATCCTGAGCTCTATATATGAGTATACGGGGAATTAGAGGATCCTGAGCTCTATATATGAGTATACGGGGAATTAGCGGATCCTGAGCTCTATATATGAGTATACGGGGAATTAGCGGATCCTGAGCTCTATTCATGATATAATTACATTTATTCAGAGATGCAGCCACAAAGCAGCTTTATCATGTGTTTGCTTTGCTAAACCATCTTTATGGAGTCTCCCAATACATTTCCTGCACAATGCAACCCCAAATTGCCACTAATATTTGTATATTAAGATGCATAATCCCCGGTCTGACCTGCCGCCTGGACCCAGTGCTGAGCTCTCTGCTACAGGAAAGGTGATTTTGAGAAATTCAAGCCTCTCCCTGTTTCCTATAGGAAACACTATATTAGAGTTCTAAACACACAAGACACTGTCTGCCTACAGAATTGTCTCCAGTAGAGGGCATGTAAGATGAGGAGACACTTTATAGTGCTTTATCTCTTATACTTAGCGCTCTTCCCATGTTTTGTACATTTTAAGTCAGGAGCCGGGGCGGGTCCTGCTTATTCCTCGTATATTCACATTATAACGTCTTTATTTATTTTTATATCTGACATCGTTTATCTGTGACAAAAAGGTTTTATTACTCTGCTCATTGTGACACGTTATTTACCACAGAAGAACATTTACAATAATCTTCACAAGAGGCGGCGAAACGTTAAGTCTCCACAAAGGAGGCAGAGACCCAGAGAGAGGCCGTCCAAAGAAATGGCGTAGCAATATTGTTAATTTTTTTACGGGTGCCGGACAAAATCCCTACAGCCAGGTTCCCTAATGCCAACATCCCAACGGCCTACTTCCAGACATCCATAATCCCAGCAGCTAACCCTAATACTAACACCCTAACCCTAGGTTTAGGGGGGTTAGGGCTAGGTTTATGGGGTTAGATTTAGGGGGGTTAGGGCTAGCTTTAGGGGGTTAGGGCTAGGTTTAGGGGGTTAGGGCTAGATTTAGGGGGGTTAGGGATAGGTTTAGGGGTTAGGGCTAGGTTTAGGGGGTTAGGGTTATGGCTAGGTTTAGGGGGTTATGGCTATGTTTAGGGGTTAGGGTTATGGCTAGGTTTAGGGGGTTAGGGCTAGGTTTAGGGGGTCAGGGCTAGATTTAGGGGGGTTAGGGATAGGTTTAGGGGGTTAGGACTAGGTTTAGGGGGTTAGGGTTATGGCTAGGTTTAGGGGGTTATGGCTATGTTTAGGGGTTAGGGTTATGGCTAGGTTTAGGGGTTAGGGCTAGGTTTAGGGGGTCAGGGCTAGATTTAGCGGGTTAGGGATAGGTTTAGGCGGTTAGGGCTAGGGTTAGGGGTATGGCTAGGTTTAGACGGTTAGAGCTAGGTTTAGGGGGTTAGGGCTAGGTTTAGTGGGTTAGGGCTAGGTTTAGGGGGTTAGGGCTAGATTTATGGGGTTAGGGCTAGATTTATGGGGTTAGGGCTAGGTTTGGGGGGGTTAGGGCTAGGTTTAGGGGGTTAGGGATAAGTTTAGGGGGTTAGGGTTAGATTTATGGGGTTAGGGCTAGGTTTGGGGGGGTTAGGGCTAGGTTTAGGGGGTTAGGGCTAGGTTTGGGGGGTTGCGGAGTAGGGTTAGTGTTAGCCACTGGGATTTTGGATGTCTGGAAGTTGGCCATCAGGGAGTGTTCTGTGTAGGGAAGTTGGCCGTTGTTGATTTTGGCATTAGGGAACCTGGTTGTAGGGATTTCGACCCAAACCGTTTTTTTTTTTACCAATATATATTACAGACCTTTCTATTCTACATTTCTGATGGGTTTTGATATATTGTGATCGGACAGATGACTGCTCATTGCTTTTCATTCATTTGACTCTTTAAACAGCATAAAAATATATATTATGGAATGAATAACATTCCTGTGTGTATGCTGGGAGTCAGGATGCTTCATATCGCAATATATTTTGCACTTTAAACTGTCATATTGTTTTAAAGTCATTATTCGGCCATAACAGACAATACATTTAATAGATTGTTTTATAAAACACATTTTAACACCTATAGACTCGTGCAGATTATACCCGTTATAGCTGACAGGGATAGTCTGGTAAAAGAGCCCAGACATTAGCTGATTATAATATTAAGTGTTACGTGTGGACTTTCGGGATTGCCCATTTGTAAGATGGCGCATGTGCCCTCGAGTGGGCAAACTACCATGTGCAGCCGGCGGAAGTATTGCGTGTCCGTCTGGTACCGGAAATACATCAGTGGCATGAGTCAAGCAAACGGAAGAGGGGAGAGATGAGAGAACGCCGGAAGATCCACACTCGATATGGTGCCACTCCACACGTACGGATTCATAAGCATAAAAGATGGTCTGTACAACATTATTATATGCACTTTGATAAAGACCAAAAGGTCGAAACGCGTCAGTGCTTTGTATATCGATTTTATCTGTTACAATAAATATATTTGCTAAATCGAGGTGAGGAGGTGTTTCATTCGACCCCACTGAAGCTCTGCATGAGCCCATCATTGGTCATCCCATATCGACCGGCGAGACATTGTGAATTCGGCGTGGCGGTGAGGAGTCCTATCAGCACCATACCAGCTTTCCAAATACAGTTTACGGCCCACTTTATGTGGCCTTTCAAAAAGGGAGTTTGACTATGATACTTTGTATGTGTGTCCGAGAGTCAGGATGTGCTGCGCAATGCATGTCTTGCTTCGTATTTTCTAGGTCACACAGAAACCAAAATAAATTTATTCGGACATTTGCAGGTGCAAGGACTAGGTTTTCTTGCTCACAGCCCAAACATTACAAAACTCGGCAGGAGATGTATAAAAAAAAAACAAAAAACAAGATGCTGTCTCCCAAATCCTTGACCTGGAGCTTCAAGCAAGACGAGCATTTATTGACAGTAATGTTGTGAAAGAGGATAGGCCGACAGAGATCCTGGATGCATAACCCACGTGTCATGAATCTTCAGAATGTAAGCAATTCATTTATTTTTATCTATAAAGCATTGCTGCAGGTTTAACATTTATTCACCGAGGTGATGGGTGAGCGGTGTCAAATGCTGGATAAGGGCAACGGCAAATTCATAAAGAACAGATGGGAAGACGTCTGCACCAAAGTGCCGTTTTACGGTGTTTGGAAGAAAGCGATGAAGCCCCCTATGACCCTGAATGGAGGCAAGTCATTAATGTCTCTGGTACACAGTGTGGCTGCTGACTTGCTTAGAAATGGGTGTAATAGGATTGTGTATGTCATACAAATGCTGCTGACTGTATCTTTCGTACCATCTGTACTCAAGCAGTCACGTGTAAATTGGTGCCACATGTTCTGCAGAACAGTTAAAACACAAACATACACCACACCTGTCACAAACTGGCATCATTATTCTGCGAGCTGTATGCAAGATTTTAAACGCAGGATTGGTGTTTTTTTTTCCTCTGGTGTTTGCAATGGAGTTTGTGAAGCCAGGCCACTGGTTTACAATCCACTTATCTGATCAGCTGGAGCTGAATGGTAACTTGATCTGGGAACCAAATGGTTGGGAAAGAGGGTGAGGGGCCAGCTTTTTGTATAGCAAGCTCAACCAAAACTCAGGGTATTTCTCAAACGCTGGGTTGAGTGAACATCTAAGAACCCTCTGGCACATTTGAAATCAAGGAAATATCCACGGAAGTATCTACAGTTAGATTTTCTATGTAAGTCCCATTTTATATCAAGAGCTGTATTTGCACGTGTAGCGCTCACTCCCGGAGGAGCCGCTGAAAATGAACCACGGGTCAGTCTCCCTGCACTAGGGAATAAATATACTCCAGCACCGTTGTGGATTTTATAAATTATATAGTTTACTAAAGTAAAAGGCATATAATGAGACACGGTGTTCGTAGATATATTTACAGTATTTCGTATCGCGGTAAACGCGCAGCGGAAAAAGAAATACGAGGCTTCGTATTTCGGAAAAATGCGCGACCAAACAGAATAAAATACAATGCTTCGTAATTTCGAGAAACGCGCAGCGGAAAGAGAATACAATATTTCGTAATTCGAGAAACGCGCAGCGGCAAGCAAAATAAGATGCGAATCTTTGCCCCTTTTTCGAGTACTAGGGAGTGAGTCCCGAACAGGTTAAGTCCTGAACTGTGAGTGTATGTGTGTGTTATGGTACCCGGGTACTATTCAACTGGCCAGTGAATCTCTTAAACGATGTCTTCGACTAGTCAAGTTGGGGCCCTGTGGGTTTTAGAAATAAACAACAGCGTGCTTTCTTGACTTTGTAAAACCGGCCTTGGAGGCCTCTCACCCATCCACTCGATCACCAAGGTTCCTCTGATCCAGGACGTCCCTCCGCTCAGTGCCTTGCTGGGATACTGGCTACTGGATCCGTTGTCTGGCTCTCTCTGTTCCGACAGTGGCTGGTCCAGCTACCGCCTGCTCTCCCATCCAATGGACCTGCGGTACTCCTTACTCGAGGGTCCTCCGCTTCCTTCACAGCAGCTTGGTTAATGTCTGTGGATCACTGGGTCTCCTTCTTGCAAGGCTGGATAACCCCACTTGGAATCCTGATAGGCCGCACTTGCGCTCCGGCCTAGTCACGGTTCCGCTCTGCAGCACTGTGTCCTCTCTCATGCACTCCCTGGCGCGCTCTGCCAGCTATCTCCACGAGGCTCAGGATGTACAGTGTCTGTGTCCCACCCACTTCCTGTGTCCGTTTGCAAAGCATGCCGGGAAACGTAGTCCCAATGTTCAGTGTCTCTTATCGCGCTTGTCTCCCCCCGGTGGCCAAAAATAGGTACTGCCACAGTAAGGGTTTAAACACAGCGCTACACACGTTTAACGTATATTTTGTATGTCTTTCTTATGTGATACTGGCACTGTGTAAAGTTTGTATCTTCTTCCATTGAAACTTAAAACCCAGTTGTGACGGGACGCCGTCTCTTCCCGTCTGTCCTGGCTCTCCAGACACCCCCTTACCAGGATCAGCCCGGCCTCTGAGTTGCTCGGAACTCAGTGCCTCGAGCAGCCTGATCCGCAGCTCCAGATCCGCTTGTTCTGACTGCCTGCCTTGGAGCTCCAGGGCAATAAAACTCACAGTAATATGCAGTGTGTATCACAGAATCCACAGCAATAAAACTCCCAGCCATGCAATGTGCGGTGTGTATGAGTGCATCAGAATCCACTGCAATAAAACTCCCAGCAATGCAATGTGTGGTGTGTGTCAGCGTATCAGAATCCACAGCAATAAAACTCCCAGCAATGCAATGTGCAGTGTGTATGAGTGCATCAGAATCCACTGCAATAAAACTCCCAGCAAACCGAGTGTATATGAGCACACAGCAATTATTTATTCTACATTTACCGGCCTCTGTCCGCGGTAGGGCTGTGTGCAGAGTCAGCAGGGACTGTGTACAGACTCAGCAGGAGGTCCCTCCAGGCCACGTTAGGATCACGGCTGTGCCCGTGCGTGGAGCCATCTTGTCAGCAGTGGGGTGCCACTGCCAGAGGGTGCATCGTGGCTTTGATTCCCTTCCCGGTCGGTGTTTAGTCCAGAATAGAGTGACAGTCCATGTTAACGAAAGGGCGAGCAGCTGTGTGCATGCGTGTCACGTGGTTCAGCCAGTCAGGTGGTACTGAGACTCAGTGCCACCTGACTGGCCGGACCGAGTGTGACCTGCACGCAAGCAGCCTCACCAGGAGCCAGGCAGCTCAATGACAAATTTCTATCACTGCAGTGCTGGTTAAGGAAAGGTCCACTTTAAACAGCAGTAAGCAGACAGGGCTTCATATTCTGCTGAACCCCCCCCCCCTTTACCTGCCGTTTACTGTCATCTTCTCTCTCTGGACACAAATCACATCCCCCTCCCCTCTCCTAGAGCTGCTGCGGGGCAGGGGAGGAGCTATGGAGGGAGGAGAGGGGGATTTTTATTCTATTCGATCTTATTCCGTATGCAAACGCCATGCTCCACTGCTCGTTGTTTGAGAACACAGCTCAAAGCTGACACACAGTGACAGTGGCACCTCCTAGTACCCCCTACTGACACCCCAATAATCACTGGTACCTGGGGCGGCCCGCCCTCCGCCACTCCTCTAAGTACACCACTGCTCTGGTGATATGCTCACACACAAGTTTGGCGAACTGCCAGCAAGTACGGTGCTGTTTGAAGGCAGTGCAAATCCCCATAGAGAAGTAATGGTTAATCTATTCAGAGACACCAAACAGCAGAGAAATGTCAGTGAAATGCCCTGATGTTCGGTGGTTTCAATCAGCAGGTTTATTCAGGTGAACCCCATAGGTTTCAATGTTAAAAATATTCCCGTTTTTTATGCAATATCTAATAAACCATTTATTATTTTAATCTGCAGTAAAAAGTCTTTATTGATTTTTTTTTTTTAGTACATTTTAGTAATTTTTCAGCAAAATTTCCCCCCCTTTTTTTTAATAGCATTTTTTCTTTCTTTTGTAACAGAACTTTTTATTATCAATCATAGGATCTTATATGTAAATTCCAGACATTTTCGTTCAGTAGTTCTTTTGAAAACAGCAGGCCATGGGTTTGCGGTGGCAGCATACAGCGGCCGACTCCATGCACTTTGGGGACCCCTCGGTGAATGGTGAATTCACTGCAGGGTTGGGAAATTTTATTAAGTGCAGGGAACTATTTAATAATATTTATTAATTATTAATTTATTAATATTTATTAAGTGCAGGGAACTACAGAACACCAAAATGTTGGCGTCATTTCGGTGCTCTGTGAGTAACCCAATTAGTGGTGAGGTTTTTTGTTGCCCCCTGGAAAGTGAAAGCCTAGGCCTTGCCTACCCAGGACATACTTGAAAATTAGTGACATCTCAATGTTTCCTTCCTGGTAAAATAGTTTGCAAAAGTAAAAAAAAAAAAAAATTTTTTTTTTTTTTTTGGGGTGGGGCCACCCAGCGGGCCGCCGCCCCCTGAAAAGTGCCGCCCTAGGCCTGGGCCTTGTTGGCCTAGGCCAAAATACACCAGTGCTGTGAGCGCCTCAGGTTTCTCGTTGAACAAAATTAAGTCCACAGGCTCCATAATCGCTGTCCCCTCAAGCTGGGGATCCGGGCCACCTGTACTGCATCTCCCTTGCGCAGTGGGAAGGAGCGCAGCCTCTTCGCTGACAGCCTGCTGTTTAATCTTGGCGTTCAGCTGTACTTCTAGCTGTAAAGTCTTTGTTTTCAGTTCAATAAGTGAAGCTTGCAGCTCGGCCTGTACCTGATGGTGTAGTACTGTCTGGAGCCTCTCATTTTCCAGCTGTTGCTGTGCCGTGTACAGCCTGCTTTCAGAGTGTCGCAACTGCTCACCTATACTATGGCGTTGCTTGGTCTCTGCATCACACTGCTCCTGAAGCTCTTGACATCTTGCTTCCCAGGCAGTGATAGAAGCCTGGAGTTCAGCCTTTAGTTCTTGGCACTGACCCTCCAGCTGTTGACATGACTTCTCTAGTAGCTGGGCCTTGCTTTGCTCTGCCTCTCCGTCTGCTCTCAGTTGCTCATTCAGCAGTCTGGCCTTCTTGAGATTCTCACCTACTCGCTCAGCGTTACTTTGCTCGTCTTTCAGCTTCTCCACCAGCTCCATAATCTGGGATTCCAGGAGACACTTTTCCCCCAAGGCTGTCTGGACTTTTAAAACTCCAATGGCCATGGTCTCCTCTCGCTCTCGAGCAGCGTTATCCTTGGCTCGCTCAGCAGCTGTAAGTAAGTCCCGTAAGCCAGTGAGCTCCATCTCCAGGCGCTGTACATTCACCTCCGTGGCATCTCTGGATAGTCTCACCTCATCCAGCTCTCTCTGGCCATCTTGCAGCTCATTTTGATGGTTCTGTAATGTCTCTGTCAGGGCCGTTATCTGTGCTCGAGCAGTAAGCAATTCAGCCTGTAACAAGCTGACCAGATCGTCCATGGTCTGTGTGGCCCCATCTCTCATGAGGGAAACAGCCTGGGTGTCAGTCTCTCTGGTGACCTGATACTGGCCGCTGGAAGATGGCTTACTGTTGTAATCCCCGGGCTGTGATGGCGTTCTGCTTTGGTCTGCTTTGGCTCGGCCACCTCTCTTTTTCTTCCTTTTACCACTGGCTGGTGGGGGGAGGCTTCCTCCAGGGGTCTCGAGGACTTGTAGCTGGGCTGCAGTCTGCAAACTATTTAAGTCCATTTCGAGTGCCCATTCCTCAGCAGCGAGTCCCTTCAGCACGGGCCAAAAGGCAGAGTCATCATAAACGTCCAGGTAGCGCCCCTGGATGCTGCACAATTCTGCATGTCTGGCAGCTTGTGGACTACCATAATTGTCTCCCCCCTTAAAGTAGATCCATGCTGGGCCAGGACCGCAGAACACATAGCCTGGGGGAGGCTTCTCGTCGGCTTCCCAATCCTCCTCACTTACGCATTGCAGCAAGTCCTCGTATTTGCACTCTAGATCGAGTCCGGCACGCAGCCAGTGCACCAACTGGTCTCCATGGCTCGCAGTGGGCTGAGGCCCCAACACTTGGGGTCTCCACAGCTGAATGTCCTCTGTGATTCTCTGCTCATAAGAAATAAATGAGCTGTCCTGCTCCATAGTCCTCTGTAGACGGTATTCTTTCACAGCAGGCAAAAACCTCTGCGGTCTCTTTCAGCGGGGACACATCTCCACTCGCTCCGGGTTGCACCACACTTGTGCCTTTGACCCTTACTTCAGTATCTGTTCTATCCACGGCTCTCCAGCAGGTCCTTCAGGGTGTCCTGCTTGCAGGCTGTATAGTTGGCCATCTCGGGGTGTATTGGTGTTGAAGAGCCTCTATCCACACCGCTTGCCACCAATGTGACGGGACGCCGTCTCTTCCCATCTGTCCTGGCTCTCCAGACACCCCCTTACCAGGATCAGCCCGGCCTCTGAGTTGCTCAGGAACTCAGTGCCTCGAGCAGCCTGATCCACAGCTCCAGATCCGCTTGTTCTGAACTCCTGCCTTGGAGCCTCTTTGCATTTCCAGAATGCCGCTCTGTGCCTTCTGAGAGTGATTATAGCTGTAGCGTAGCTGAGACACCAGGCAGGCTGTATATTCATCACAGGATACACACTGGCCATCTCACATGGCCTTCTTTTATTTGGTTCACAATCAGATAACAACAGTTAACATTCCCGCCCCCCAGACATTACGGCACCGTCATTCAGCAGTTCCCCATCAGGTCCTCTCAGAGTGCAAGCTCTTGAGCAGGGGCTTTTCTGGTACTGTTCTATGTGTTTAACTTGCATGTATATTGGTTATCCTGTCTTTCCCATTGTACAGCGCTACGGTACATGGTGGTGCCTTATAATTAACTGTACCTGCAGTCATACAGAGCACAGGTCCTTGTTTCGGGGGGAATCCAGAGGAGCAGCGGCGCTCCAGGGGTACCGTTGGATAGCTCGGGTCCCTAGGGTGTCACAGTCCAAAAAGCGCCCAGATCTGGGGGTAGGGGCACGCTCACGTGCAGCCCCCACTCTCTGGAACGCTCTCCCTCGTACTGTCAAACTTTCCCCTAACTTCTCTTCCTTCAAACGCTCCCTTAAAACATTCCTATTTAGGGAAGCCTACCACCCAACTCACTGACACAACCATCAATCACTCTCACCTTGCAGTCCTCTCCTCCTGTTTCCAACCCCAACCCTCCCAGATTGTGAGTTCCTACGGGAATAGGGCCTCTTCCCCTCTTTTACTGTTTGTCAAATGTTGTTCAATGTATTGTAACCCGTCTATACTGTGCCTATTGTACAGCGCTGCAGAATATGCTGGCGCTTTATAAATAAAGAATAATAATAATAATAATAGTAGATATCCCCCTTGGATGCCGCATGGTCAGGGCTGCTTAAGCTCATGGGGTGAAGAAAGGCTCAGCAAAGTGGGTTCCCAATGGAGCTCCCTCCTGAAAATCACCACAACGGTAGTTCGCATGAGGATCACCCCACGTTTGAAAAATCACCCAGCTGGAGCAGTTAGTTTTCAGGGCGCAGACGTTTAAAGCTTCTGCAGATGGCTCCATTACAGTCAATGAGGTGCATTCCAGGAATGGGATTGGTTGGCCCTTCTAGCTCCTTGGATGGTGATTGGCTGGGGTTTCAAACCCAGCTGATGCTTTCAATCCCAGGCTAACCCTGGTGTTGGATAACACAGTGAGCATAAGGGACAGGTTTAAAGGCATTTTGATTACGTGCTGATATAGGGGGGGAGAGTCACAAAAACACCACTTTAACACACTAACAGACAAATAGCTTAACTGAGGAGAATAGCAGAGGAGCGAGGGGTTAATACAGTCCAGTCTCTGAGCAAGGGGTTCCGTGACAACGATACATTTAAAACCACACCATATAAATGAACATAAGGTCTTCCCCAAAGCAACAGTCTATGTCTTTTGGGGTTTTTGCCATGGAAATAAAAGTCTTGGGGTTTGACGCAGGGATCACTACGTCAGTTCCATGACACCAGTACTGTCTGCTCTAGATCAATTCATGCTTTGCGAATGCAATCGCTTAGGTATCGCTACTATAATATTTAGCATTTGGTGTGTGTGTGTGTATATATATTTAGCATTTGGGGTGGTATACAGCTATTGGGGTTTTGAGAGAGCCCTATTACTTTCGTGGTGGCAGTGTATACATTCGGAAAGGTGGGTACTGTGTAAGGGGGTTAGGTTGGCATAATTTGGGGCCCTTGAGCAGGTAGAGTTAGTAAATCGAGAGGCTTGGAGCTGTAATCCCCTTGTACGTTCTCCTTCCGTGCGTCACGGCAAGGTAGGTAGTTACCTGGTTTAGCTAGTTCTTTTCCTTCCGTGACAACACCCTCCTGCCAGAATAAAGCTCTCCTCCCCCCCATTCAGCAATGCTCCTGCATTACAGTGCAAAGCTTTGTTCTAACCAGACCTGTTTCCCTGATACTGACTATTTAATCAACCGTGTACCAGACCCCCTGCTTTGACCAACAACTACCACCTTCTGCCTGCTTCTGATAATTTTCCGGCGCTCTGTTCGGCGAAACGGCTTTTTTTCGGATACGGTTGGTGGATCATCAGGTGTGTTCAGCATTTTTTCAGCAGCTTATCGGAACGGTCAGATTTTTTTTGGGCGATTTTCCGGATGGGTTTGGCAGCTTTTCCCTGCATTTCCGGGACCTTGTGGTGATTGACTCCCCAAATAGCTGGGAACAAAAGAGCTCAGAATTTCCAGAAGAATTTCAGTCCTCTTTGAACAACCATGCAAGTCTGCGAGAGAAGTATCACTCTCACCATCTTCACTCAGGTCTTGTGAAATGTTCTATCCGCTACCTTAAATGTATTTTTACCACAAACCTTCCCTAGTTCACACATAAAGGACCCAAATTTACAAACCAGACATCCATAACCCTCTCCCAAAACAGCTACAGGTTTATTAAATCATAGAAATGTTACAAACAGATACACGAAACAAATACCTCCTGTGTACAGACACAGGCAATGCATATATGCCTCTAAATGTTTATACACACAGCGATAAAAGCAATAGTAAAGGGATGGAGAAATTAATAAAGCTAGGTATATCCCTATTGCGTTTTCAGGCCCTTGATCGGTTGTGCTGTATTCGTACTCAGCCGATATGGAGTTGTGGTCAGATACCGCAAGACCCAGGCTGGACAGGAGGCTTCCTCGCGAAAGGTGATCCCTTGCCTTGACATCCACTCATGGCATTTTAGTTGCCGTTTTCCAGCCGCAATGGATGTGGCTTGGTATCCATTTATAAAGTGTTGTCACCTAGCGCCTGTCTTCCATTTTGTGACAGCATAAATAATTTAATAACGAAATTACAAAACATTATGTAAGAATCCAGATGTTAAAGCTTCCCTGTTTTAAATGTCAGTTTCTTACAAAACCAGCGGCTTGTTGCAGCTTCCTTATTTTAAATGTCAGTTTCCCTATACCGATGGGATAATTAGTCTGGAGCAGGAAAAGTCCTCGGTCATGATGTATTCATGAAATCTGGCCAGTATCAAGACATCCGTGAATGACGAGACATGTTACTGCCTGCAGGGCCGGCGCTAGTGTAAGGCAGCACAGGCAGCTGCCTTACTATTCTGGCTTTCTGCCAGTTGAGGGGCGGAAAAATCTGGACCACCCAGCGAGCGGAGGCCTTGCAAGGATCGGGCACAGGGTTTCCCATTTACTCGGCAGCGTGTGGGATCCCACTCCCACACGCTGCACCGGAAGTAAAGGCCCTGCGGGGGGGGGGGTGCAGAGGAGGAGGAAGACGAGGCTGCCAGACCACAGCTCACATGGGAAGATGCAGGCCCCGCCCATCCACCCCCTTCCTCCTCACAGCAGCTAGCAGAGCCTCCCTCCCCTGCTCCTGTGCAGGAAGTGTCCAGCACGTGCAGGGTGGGGGGAGTGGAGAGAGACCAGCTGAGCTGTAACCACGGAGGCAGCCAGGGATTTGAATCCTAGGGTAAGTAGCAAGCAGGGGGTGTGAGCATGGGGGAGGTGGGTGTGTAAGCATGGAGTGTGTGTCTGTGTGTGTGAGCATGGGTGAATGAGAGCATTGGGTGTGTGTGAGCATGGGGAGGTGGGTGTGAGCATGGGGGGTGGGTGTGTGTGAGCAGGGGTGATGTGTGAGCAGGGGTGATGTGTGTGTGAGCAGGGGTGATATGTGTGTGTGTGTGAGCAGGGGTGATGTGTGTGTGTGTGTGAGCAGGGGTGATGTGTGTGTGTGTGTGTGTGTGTGAGAGCAGGGGTGATATGTGTGTGTGTGAGAGCAGGGGTGATGTGTGTGTGTGTGTGAGCAGGGGTGATGTGTGTGTGTGTGTGAGCAGGGGTGATGTGTGTGTGTGTGTGAGCAGGGGTGATGTGTGTGTGTGTGAGCAGGGGTGATGTGTGTGTGTGTGAGCAGGGGTGATGTGTGTGTGTGTGAGCAGGGGTGATGTGTGTGTGTGTGAGCAGGGGTGATGTGTGTGTGTGTGAGCAGGGGTGATGTGTGTGTGTGTGAGCAGGGGTGATGTGTGCGTGTGAGCAGGGGTGATGTGTGCGTGTGAGCAGGGGTGATGTGTGCGAGCAGGGGTGATGTGCGCGTGTGAGCAGGGGTATGAAATGAATTAAAGGGGAGATTGAATTGAAGGGGTGGAGGCATTGAGGGGGTGAAATTAATTGAGGGGAAGAATGATGTGAGCTGGGGGCAAATTTACCCATGTGTGAGCTCTGGGGCAAATATACCCATGTGTGAGCTGGGGGCAAATATACCCATGTGTGAGCAGGGGGCAAATATACCCATGTGTGAGCTCTGGGGCAAATATACCCATGTGTGAGCAGGGGGCAAATATACCCATGTGTGAGCTGGGACAAATATACCCATATGTGAGTTGGGGCAAATATACCCATATTTGAGCTGAGGCAAATATACCCATGTGTGAGCTCTGGGGGCAAATATACCCATGCGTGAGCAGGGGGCAAATATACCCATATGTGAGTTGGGGCAAATATACCCATATTTGAGCTGGGGCAAATATACCTATGTGTGAGCTCTGGGGGCAAATATACCCATGTGTGAGATGGGGGCAAATATACCCATGTGTGAGATGGGGGCAAATATACCCATGTGTGAGATGGGGGCAAATATACCCATATTTGAGCTGGGGCAAATATACCTATGTGTGAGCTCTGGGGGCAAATATACCCATGTGTGAGATGGGGGCAAATATACCCATATGTGAGCTGGGGGCAAATATACCCATATGTGAGCTGGGGGCAAATATACCCTTGTGAGCTGGGGCTATAAATATATCCATGTGAGCTGGGGGCAATATATATATATATATATATATAATGTACATGTTTTGAGAGAGAAGGAGGATTCGGTGGAGGCGTTCGTAACTAGATATATAATGTAGGTATGTATTGGTGCAGCCAACTAGAGGATAGCACAGGCTCTCGAAGTGAATGTGCAGATAGAATCAGGAAAAGAATAGGGTATCTAGTGGCGCAGTAATTCAGCTAATTTCTTATGCGGTGCCTCAAGGGCTAATAGTATGTGTTATACAGTTCAACAGCATATGGTACAAAGTGCAATTGTGAATCACAGTGATCTGTGTGTTTAAACACAATTAAAGTGCAATTGTAGCAGTTGGAACAAAGTGCAAATGCAACAGAAAAATAAAGTGCAAGTGCAACACTGATGGCGATACAATGAGGATCTGGCTATAGTGCCCAGTTTAGTTCTTATGAGAGTTTTCAATCGATATTCAAGAGAGTCTATGATGTTGATATTCCGGATCCTAAGTGGATGGGTGATGCATCAAAAGTGCTCAGGATTAATGTCAATATTACCCCTTCCACAAACGTAGCAGACTTGCTCTGTTCTTCTAGTAGTCTTGATGAGGCTCCACCGCAGAAGATGCGAATAGGGGAATAAAGAAGGGGGAAATAATAGTGCAGAGATCTTTCTATACGTTTGTGTATAGGTTAAGTAAAAAATGCACACTTACAGATTCCAGAGCCTAATGGGATCCAGGCTCTGGAGTGAAACGCCTTGTGCCTAAATATAGGGTGGTCACTGCCCTTCTTTACAGCCCTTCTTTGCAAAATCTTCTTACTCCACCAATGCAGGAGCCTTGAGGGTCCAGGCTCAAATGTCGCGCATGCGGAGTTCCTTATCGGTGAACTCCCGAACCTCTTTGGCTGCTCACTCTGCACCAGATTATAGTTTCGTTCGGTGTTTTCAAGTTTGCTTGGCCAGGTCCACGAGCTGGTGAGTTGTGTTCAAAAACAGCTAAGAGACTTTGCGCATTGGGCATGCGCGAAGAAAAGAATCTGCCGGCCCGCCTGCGCGAGGGGAGAAAATCCTGTCCGTTGGAGGGAAGGCTGTGTGAGGAGGAAGCTCAGCTGAGGAGCTGGAATCTGGAAGTGTGCATTTTTTACTTAACCTATACACAAACGTATAGAAAGATCTCTGCACTATTATTTCCCCCTTCTTTATTCCCCTATGTACATGTTTTGGTCTGAGGTCTCTGTGTATGTGTATATATATATGTATCTGGACATGTTCTGGTCTGTATATATGTATCTGAGTGGGCATGATATCGGTGAATACCTGAAAAAAAGTATTGGTACTTGTACTCGGTCTTAAAGTGGTATCGGTGCAACACTAGAGTGTGTATATATGTATGTGTGCATATATAGAGATTATTATGGCACCTCTATCCTGATTGGCTTGACATGACACGGATGGGGGGGGCACCAAAACGCACCTTCGCCTGACTAGACAAAAATGCTTGCACCGGCCCTGACTGCCTGCATTCCTTCACTGCAAAGGCTTCAGAGAGGAAATTAATACAAGGAATATTTAGGGTGAGAGAAAGGGAGGGGGGGGTTTGTGAGGGTCCTAACGAGCAACAGCACTAATGGCCTGCTCTACGGTGGGTGCCCGCTGAGGTCTCACAAGGTTTTAGCTTGTATGTGCCATTACAGGGATGAATGCTCTATATGCAAATGAGCCTGCTCTCACCCCAAAAAGGGTGGCCAGTACTGATTGCCAAGGACGTCATCCCTGCACGAGAGGTGCAGCAACCCCCGACGATCGTTTCGGAATATTTAGGGCATTACCCACAAATCCTCAGCACTGAAGGGGTTAATTTCTGTGCCAGTCTTTGATAGTGAAAAAAAATTAAAAATCGAGTACAATATTTTCGATTTCTGGCACAGATTTCTTGGAATTTGGTGCAGAGGCTCAACAGACATCACGTTACGCTGAACACGATGCATGTTTGTGGATTTCTAGCCTATGTAATTCACAAATACTGAACTTTTGGTAACAAAAAAAAACAATATTCCCCACATTCAGCAGAGGGGATAAGGGACTTTCAATCCTGTCCTACAAAACACGAGGAAAAATATTTCCCACATTCAGTATATAAATAGGGTGTCTATCCTGTGTGAATTTTATGATGCCTAAGTAAAGATGTGCGGAAGCTAAAACGTTTCCCACACGTAGAACAGGAATAAGGCTTCTCCCCTGTGTGAGTTATCTGATGCCTAACGAAAGCCCGGCGGTGTCTGAAACACTTTCCACACGTGGTACATGAAAACGGCTTGACTCCTGTGTGAGTCCTCTGATGCTCGGCAAGTATTGTGCTACGACTAAAACATTTCCCACATTCAGAACATGAAAAAGGCTTCTCTCCTGTGTGAGTTCTCTGATGTTTAACAAGACCTGCTCTATCGCCAAAACATTTCCCACAGTGAGAACATGAATAAGGAAGATCTCCTGTGTGAATTCTCTGATGTAAACTAACAGCTGAGCTACGGCTAAAACATTTCCCACATACAGGACACGGATAAGGCCTCTCTCCAGTGTGAGCTGTCTGATGTTTAATGAGACCTGCGTGATTGCCAAAACATTTCCCACATTCAGAACATGAATATGGCAGATCCCCTTTGTGAATTCTCTGATGCAAATTAAAAGCTGAACTATGGCTAAAACATTTCCCACATATAGGACACGAAAAAGGTTTCTCTCCAGTGTGAGATCTCTGATGTGAATTAAGAGCTTTGCTACTGCTAAAACCCTTCCCACATTCAGAACATGAAAAAGGCTTCACTCCTGTGTGAGATCTCTGATGTGAATTAAGAGCTGAGCTACTCCTGAAACCCTTCCCACATTCAGAACATGAAAAAGGCTTCTCTCCTGTATGACTTCTCTGATGTATTTTAAGACCTGACCTGTGCCCAAAACATTTCCCACATACAGTACATAAATGAGGCTTCTCGCCTGTGTGAGTTATCTGATGTTCAATAAGATCTGCGCTACGGCTAAAGTGTCTCCCACATTCGGAACACAAAAAGGGTTTATCTCCGGTGTGGGTTCTCATATGTACATTAAGATTTCCGTTACGGCTAAAACATTTCCCACACTCAGGACATGAAAAGGGCTTCTCTCTTGCGCGAGTATTCATATGCTTAACAAGACTTGAGCTCTGGGAAAAAAATTTCCCACCGTCAGAACATGAAAAAGATGTCTCTCCTTTGTGAATTCTCTGATGTACAGTGAGCTCCGATTTAAGATTAAAACATTTCCCACATTCAGAACACAAAATAGGCTTCTCTCCTTTGTGAAATCTCAGATGTACAGTAAGATCTGTGTTCCGGCTATAACATTTCCCACATTCAGAACAGGAATACGGCTTCTCTCCAGTGTGGGTCCTCAAGTGTACAATAAGAGTTGAGTTCTGGCTAAAACATTTCCCACATTCGGAACAGGAATACGGCTTCTCTCCTGTATGAATTCTCTGATGTACACTAAGACCTGACCTGTGCCCAAAACATTTCCCACATACAGTACATAAATAAGGCTTCTCGCCTGTGTGAGTTGTCTGATGTCCAACAAGATCCGAGTACCAGCTAAAACATTTCCCACATTCAGAACAGGAATACGACTTTTTTCCGGTGTGGGATCTCAGATGTAAATTAAGATGTGATTTCCGGCTAAAACACTTCCCACATTCAGAACATGAAAATCTCCTTTCTTTGCTTCCTATTTTCTTATGGGTAGACATACTGGATTCTTTGGGTCGTCTTTCCTCAGTAGACTGATTTACTTCAAAGGATTCCTCCTCCCTCATGGTTAGTGAATTTCTGTCCAGTTGACGGCCTTTCCCATACTTTCTGCTCATAGCGGTATCTGAAAGAAAATGACAGTTTAAACAAAAATATATATGTACATACATTAAAACAAATAATAAATGACTAGTTATCCATTAGTGGGGTACAGTGAAACACAGATCCCAAAAAAGAGGAAACATTGTGTCTGCTTTTTTGATATTTCTCTTGTCATTTTCTGGTCGTTCCCTTGGTTTCTGGTTGCTAGGTGTGTTTAGAAGGTTTGCACACGTGCCTCCTTTATAGAAGGTTTCTCTGTGATGGTTTGGATAGGGTTAACTATCTTTTGTTAGAATGTATTATAGAGTTGTGCAACCTTCCATGAAAGATGCTTGAAGTCTCCTTGATGTGTTAGTAAGGTTCTTGGACCTCATTGATGTTCTCATGGACAACCTGTTGCTTCCACACTATGTGGTGTCCTTTTGGTGGTTGCTCTGTATGTATGTGCGTATTTAGAGGTTTTCTGTTTCTCGCTCATGCTGCTGGATTATGTTTTGTTTGCTTTATATCTTTTTATAAAGAATCATTTGACTTTCCATGAAAGATGCTAGCCGTCTCCTCGATGTGTTAGTAAGGTTCCTGGACCCCAGTTATGTTCTGTCAGACCATTTGTAGCTGAGATGTAGCAAAGAGTTAATAATTCCGCCTTAGACATAAGGGGCCCTATTACAAACTCTGCGCAATTGCGCTTGCGCAGCGCAATTTTTTTTAGCGCACGAAAAAAAACGCGATTGCGCGAAAATTAACGCGGTATTACGATCCGAGCGCATTTTTTTTCTTCCTTCAAAATTGCGCAAATCCGACGCGCAAAGCCGTTCGCAAATGCAGGAATCGGTGGGCAGACTGTTTTGTCACGGGATTCAGCCAACATCAAATCACCCATTTCCAATAAAATATTTACAAACAGAAAAAAAAAGAATTAACAGTCACCAGCCAAAAAAAGAAAAAATTTACAATGACACAATTTATAAATGTTAATGTTTGGGTATGTGTAGAATGTGTAACTGTACTGTGCTGTATTTTTTTTTTCGTGCTGGTGTATTTTTCGTTTTCGCCCAGAACGCTCACATTTACAGTTACCACCTGCTTTTCAAAGACGTTCAGAAAATGCGCGCAAACTTTCGTTGCGCAAAGATTGTAACACCATCCGCGTACCAGCGCACGAACGCATTTGCGCTGACAATGTTAAGCATAGGATGCGCGCAGGAAAATTCGTTCGCGCAGGGTCAATCGCGGTAGACGATTACTCGCACGTCATAATACGACGTTATGCGCAAATGCGCAAACAATGTAATAGGGCCCAAGGTGTTTTTATTAGGATTGTATCACTAGGTTGTCATTATAACAAAACGATTCTGAACTTTTGTTCATTTTCGGTCAATTCGGGAGCAGCCAAAATTATGAATCGCCGGAATTTCATCCAAAAACCACGAAAAGGGACAGAAAAGAATTCACGTGTCTAATATACTCAATATTTTTCATTTTCTCATATAGATATGGCAGTGTCACGGACCCACCATTCTATTATGGAGGCTGAGAAGATTAGCATGGGACCAACTGATATGGAGCGGGCTACGTAAAGTGACTCCACCACTTCAGTGCCGAGAGACGTCACTCCATTACCCCATGTGTGGAATTTCTAACAGATTTTAGCCATTTTTCCCTGACATACATTATATTGCCAAAAGTATTGGCTCACCCATCCAAATAATCAGAATCAGGTGTTCCAATCACTTCCATGGCCACAGGTGTATAAAATCAAGCACCTAGGCATGCAGACTGTTTTTACAAACATTTGTGAAAGAATGGGTCGCTCTCAGGAGCTCAGTGAATTCCAGCGTGGAACGGTGATAGGATGCCACCTGTGCAACAAATCCAGTCGTGAAATTTCCTCGCTCCTAAATATTCCACAGTCACCTGTCAGCTGTATTATAAGAACGTGGAAGTGTTTGGGAACGACAGCAACTCAGCCACGAAGTGGTAGGCCACGTAAACTGATGGAGCGGGGTCAGCGGATGCTGAGGCGCATAGTATGAAGTGGTCACCAACTTTCTGCAGAGTCAATTGCTACAGACCTCCAAACTCCATGTGGCCTTCAGATTAGCTCAAGAACAGTGCGCAGAGAGCTTCATGGAATGGGTTTCCATGGCCGAGCAGCTGCATCCAAGCCATACATCACCAAGTGCAATGCAAAGCGTCGGATGCAGTGGTGTAAAGCACGCCGCCACTGGACTCTACATACTTCGTATATTGGCCGTCATTGGCCGTTATTTTCTGCTACTACGGCCATGATAAAGTGCGGCTGCACGCGCGTTCGCACTGCGTTCGTCTGACCCTAGCCTTAGACAGCAACTGTTACCGAACTGTGCAAAAATGTCACCATATTACAGGCAAAGAAGTGAAATCTTTGGGTCATTTTGATTAATTTTTGTGTATTTTCTATTATGTTCCTCCTTATCTGTACTCGCCATTAAACTGATCAAACACCAGACGTGTCCTCCAGGATTAGGATAACGTGTATTCGAGTGATCGGTGATAATGGTGCAGAGGTTCGAGCTAATTGTGCTGAGAATCTGAAATACTAACCCCGAGCCGTATTCACAGGATTCTCCACCTCGTTCATGTCTTTCCGAGTCGTCACATGAATCTTTCCCCCCCTCTCGATGTCGGATATAATGGAGGGCGTCACACGGATCCAACCTGTATGATAAGCGGAAAATACAAAGGAAGATCTTCTGATCCAGCAGCAAGAGAAGATGATTTATTTATTTATTTTATTTATAAAGGATTTTACCAGGAAGGATACATTGAGATTTCTCTCGTTTTCAAGTATGTCCTGGGTTCAAGTACATTGAAGTGTTACAGTTACAGAAATACAAAGTAATACAATGTAAGATATTAGATTTGTATGAAGCTGTCTGTGAAGGAGGGCGAGACTTTCTTACCCAGAGAGCTGAGGCTCTGGTAATTCTCCATCATCACATCCCTGTAAAGCTCCTTCTCTTCTTCCTTTAAACAGTCCCACTCCTCCCGGGAGAAGTAAACGGCCACGTCCTCAAACTCACATGGAGCCTAAACAAGAAATTACCTCATTAATGTGACGCACAAACTCACATATACCATGAGCAAGATTTCCTAATTTCCCTTGGAATCTGGCGCCCCCCCCCATGTAACTCATTCAAGCCCCCCCCCCTCCATCACTGGAGGAAGAAGGGAGGAGATAAGAGACATTGCAATGTCTGGCTCAATGTCTGCCTTACCTGTCCGATCAGCCGCTCCTCCGTCTCTGACATGTGACCCGGGAACCTCTCCATCTTCTGGTTTAATGTCCGAGGGTAAAAAAAAGTAGACCCCCTAGAAAAGTGTAACAAACCTCACATTAATGAGTGTATCACAGAATCCACAGCAATAAAACTCACGCTCATACAGTAATGTGCGGTGTGTATGAGCGTGAGTTTTATTGCTGTGGATTCTGTGATACGCTCATACACACCGCACATTACTGTATCACAAAATCCACAGCAATAAAACTCACAGTAATGTGCAGTGTGTATGAGCGTATCAAAGAATCCACAGCAATAAAACTCACAGTAATGTGCAGTGTATGAGCAGATCACAGAATCCACAGCAACAAAAACTCACAGTAATGTGCAGTGTATGAGCATATCACAGAATCCACAGCAATAAAACTCACAGCAATGTGCGGTGTGTATGAGCGTATCACAGAATCCACAGCAATAAAACTCACAGTAATGTGCGGTGTGTATGAGCGTATCACTGAATCCACAGCAATAAAACTCACAGTAATGTGCGGTGTGTATGAGCGTATCACAGAATCCACAGCAATAAAACTCACAGTAATGTGCAGTGTGTATGAGCGTATCACAGAATCCACAGCAATAAAACTCACAGTAATGTGCGGTGTGTATGAGCGTATCACTGAATCCACAGCAATAAAACTCACAGTAATGTGCAGTGTGTATGAGCGTATCACTGAATCCACAGCAATAAAACTCACAGTAATGTGCGGTGTGTATAAGTGTATCACTGAATCCACAGCAATAAAACTCACAGTAATGTGCGGTGTGTATAAGTGTATCACAGAATCCACAGCAATAAAACTCACAGTAATGTGCGGTGTGTATAAGTGTATCACAGAATCCACAGCAATACGACTCAAAGCAGTAAGTAAAAGGTTAAATCCTCCACAGTGGGTGAGAATGATGTCATACAGTTGGGTCACACAGTGAGCGGCTCAGGATAGCCCCTACATCTGCAGATTTTGGGTCACTTTGGGATAAATCGCCTTAAAACAGACAAAGATGAGATAGATGTTTCTATTTTCCTGTGTAGAAAAATCAGAGAAGCCGAGTCATGCAGAACCACTGAGAGCTAAACACCGGAGACAACACAGCTTTACATCTGTGGGCGCCATCTTTATGGAGTCTGCTAAAACAAAAAGCAAAATATCCAGAAATACTTTATGGGAAGAGACACAGACTCAGCACTGACCTGTGGCCAGGATGAAGAGCTTGCAGAACTTGAAACGAGCAGTCTCACACCAGAAATGCTTATATCCCTGTGCTTCCGGTGTGTTTACAACGACATTCCTCTCCTATGCATCCATAGAGCTGTAAACACAAGAGACAGGTTGCACCGTGTATTGTGACGCTGTATATGTGTCTATAACATTGTCAGCTGACCTCCTTTTCTCACTCCATCTCCCTCCTTTTCTCCCTCTCCTTTTCTCCCTCTCCCTTTCGTTCTCCCTCCTTTTGTCACTCTCCCTTTTCCCTCCTCTCTCCTTATTATTATTATTATTATTCTTTATTTATAAAGCGCCAGCATATTCCGCAGCGCTGTACAATAGGCACAGTATAGACAGGGTTACAATACATTGAACAACATTTGACAAACAGTACAGGAGGAGATGAGGGCCCTATTCCCGTAGGAACTCACAATCTGGGAGGGTTGGGGTTGGAAACAGGAGGAGAGGACTGTAAGGTGAGAGTGATTGATGGTTGCGTCAGTGAGTTGGGTGGTAGGCTTCCCTAAATAGGAACGTTTTCAGGGAGCGTTTGAAGGAAGAGAAGTTAGGGGAAAGTCTGACAGTACGAGGGAGAGCGTTCCAGAGAGTGGGGGCTGCGCGTGAGAAATCCTGCAGTCTATCATGGGAAGAGGTGATGCGGGGAGAAGCTAGGCGCAGGTCACTGTTTGACCTTAGGGAGCGGGCTGGGGTGTATTTGGTGATTAGTGAGGACAGGTAGTGGGGAGCTGAGTTAGTGAGGGTTTTGTAGGTAAGGATAAGGATTTTGAACTTAATTCTGCAGTGGATGGGGAGCCAGTGAAGGGACTCGCAGAGGGGAGCGGCAGAGACAGAGCGGCGGGTGAGGTGAATTAGCCTGGCAGAGGCGTTCAGGATGGATTGTAGGGGGGAGAGGCGGGACAGAGGGAGGCCAGATAAGAGATTATTGCAATAGTCGAGTCGGGAGATTATCAAGGCGTGTATGAGTTGTTTTGTGGTGACAGCGGTAAGAAATGGCCGAATTTTGGAAATATTACGCAGTTGGTATCGGCAGGAGGAGGAAAGAGACTGGATGTGGGGGATGAACGAAAGAGCAGAGTCAAGTGTAACTCCAAGACTTATCTCCCTCCTTTTGTCACTCTCCCTTTTCCCTCCTCTCTCCTTATCTCCCTCTCCCTCCTCTTGTCACTCTCCCTTTTCCCTCCTCTCTCCTTATCTCCCTCTCCCTCCTTTTGTCACCCTCCCTTTTCCCTCCTCTCTCCTTATCTCCCTCCTTTTGTCACTCTCCCTTCTCCCTCCTCTCTCCTTTTGTCACTCTCCCTTTTCCCTCCTCTCTCCTTATCTCCCTCCCCCTCCTTTTGTCACTCTCCCTTTTCCCTCCTCTCTCCTTATCTCCCTCCTTTTGTCACTCTCCCTTTTCCCTCCTCTCTCCTTATCTCCCTCCTTTTGTCACTCTTCCTTTTCTCTCCTCTCTCCTTATCTCCCTCCTTTTGTCACTCTCCGTTTTCCCTCCTCTCTCCTTATCTCCCTCTCCCTCCTTTTGTCACTCTCCCTTTTCCCTCCTCTCTCCTTATCTCCCTCCTTTTGTCACTCTCCCTTTTTCCCTCCTCTCTCCTTTTCTCCCTCTCATTTTCTCCCTCTCTCTCCCTCTGTTTGTCACTCTCCCCTTTCCCTCCTTCTCTCTCCTTTCTCCCTCCCTCTTCTTTTCTCCCTCCCTCTCCCTCCTTTTCTCACTCTCCCTTTCTCCCTCCCTCTTATTTTCTCCCTCCTCTCTCCTTTTCTCCGTCCCTCTCCTTTTCACCTCTCTCGCTCCCTCTCAATCATTTTCCTCTCTCACATTCCTTTTTTTTCTTTCTCTCCCTTTTTGTCGCTCTTTTTTTCTCTCGTTCCCAGTGGCGACTCTAGGGACAATATATAGGGGGGGGGGCACATAAGATACCACAGTCAAAACTGGGGGGCACTAATTATTTTTGCCACTAAATCATACCACTGATTTATTTTTTAATATAAATAAGATTCCAAAACCCCAGAGTAATGTGATGCAATGATACCTTTATGTTGTATAACCTGATACTTAAATTCAATATTTTATTAGTCGGTTTTCCTTGACATCCGATAACTGCTTCGACTCCAATTTTTGCAAATTACGGTGACCATTCGCTAAATATTCACCATATTTTCAGTGAAATTGATTCCCCGAATTGTGACGAAAAGCAAAGGATCTTAAGGTGAATAGACCCTTTAGATTCTAACTTACATAATAACCCCTAAAATGCCATAACCCAGGGAAACGCAATAAAAATAACAGTGAGGCATGTGGCCTACCCATTAACCCCTAAAATGCCATTAACAAGGGAAAACATTACATTAATACACTGTGAGTCATGTAGCCTACCCAGTAACCCCTAAAATGGCAGTACTCACAGAAAAAATTAATTGCATACTCTGAGGGATGAAGCCTGCCGATTAACCCTTAATATACAACTAAACCAATGCAAAAACAAAAGTAATACACAATGAGATATAGTCTGATCGCTAACCCCTTCACTGTGCCATTTCAACCCTGTGAAAAGTAAACGTAAGTTTTTATATTAATGTTATACTGAATATGGCAATGTTGGATATCATTGGAAAGGCCAGACTCTGCCCTTTCCAATAACACCTCGAGCGACCATGTACAATGCAGAGGGAAGGACATACAATGGTCCAATAAAGTGGGGGATGCTGATTCTTGTTGGGGAGCACAAGGAGTAACCTAGGGGGGCAATTGCCCCCATTGTCCACCTGTAGAGACTCCTATGCTCACTCCCTCTCTCTCCTTTCTCCATCTCTCCTTTAATGTCTCTAATTTCACCATCTCTCTCTCCCTCTCTCCTCTTTTCTCCATTTCTCTATTTCTCTTTCTCCCCTCTCCTCTTTTCTCCATATTTCTCCCTCTCTCTCCCCTCTTTCGCCTTCTCTCTATCTCCCTCTCTCCTTCTCCCTGTCTTTCTCCTCTCTCTCTTTCTTTCTCCCTCTCTCCTCCCTCTCTCCTTCTCCCTGTCTTTCTCCTCTCTCTCTCTCCTTCTCCCTGTCTTTCTCCTCTCTCTCTCTCTCTTTCTCCCTCTCTCTCCTCCCTCTCTCTTTCTCCCCCCTTTCTCCCCTTTATGCCATCTCCCTCTTTTTCCCTGTCTCTCTCCCTCTCTCTTTCTCCTCTCTCTCTCTTTCTCCCTCTCTCCATTCCCCTCTTTTCTCCCTCTTTCTCTCCCTCCTCTTTTCTCCATCTGTCTCTTTCTCCCTCTCTCTCCCCCTCTCTTTCTCCTTCTCTCTTTCTCCCTCTCTCTCTCCTTCCCCCTCTTTCTCCCTGTCTCCTCTCTCTCTTTCTCCCCATATCCTTTTTGCTATCTCCCTGTCTCTATCCCTGTCTATTTCTCCTTCTCTCCCTGTCTCTCTTTCTCCCTGTCTCTTTCTCTCTATCTTTCTCCCTCTCTCCATTCCCCTCTCCTTTTCTCCCTCTTTCTCTCCCTCTTCCCTGTATGTGTACAGTAAGGCTCTATTAACTGCTTCGCGCAAAAGCGCACGCGCAGCGCTGTTTTTTTGCGTGCAGCGCTAAACGTTAACACGCGTAAATTAACTCTGGTATTACAATCCGAGCGCATTTTTTCATCCGTCAAAAAATAACGCGTATAAAAGAGACCCTCAAAAATTGGTGGGCGGACTGTTTTTTCACGCGATTCAGCCAATCAGAATTAAGAACCACAATTGTCTCCCGTTCAGTTTTTGCGCCTGCCAAAATCAATCTGAGTATATATGCTGCAGCAATAATAAAAACACGCACAACTTCTCCATTTTATTGTTTAGGTATGTGTAGAATGTGTAACTATACTGTGCTGTATTTTTTTTTCGTGCTGGTGTATTTGGTTTCGGCCAGGATGTTCAGATTTGCCGTTACCACCAGCTTTTAAAAGACGTTAAAATTATGCGTGCAAACGTCGTCCGTTAAAATTTGCGCATCGATTGTAATACCATCCGCGTACCAGCGCACAAACGCATTTGCGCTCACAATGTTAAGTATAGGACGCGCAAAGTACATTACGCTCGCAAAGGGTTCGCGCAGGTTCACCCGCGGTAGACGTTAATGCGCATTTTTTGCGCGGACATTGTAATACGACGTTCTGCGCAAAGGGTTTTTCCCCTCGCGTTAATGCGTTTTTGCGCACGCGTTTGCACAATTTTTTTTTTATTGAACCCCAAGTGTGAAGAAGTTTTGGATAAAAAGGGCTGATTTGAGGTTTGGGTGAACGGGGCCGAAATGGGATGTGAAAGGGAAGGATGTGTATGTGTATACGTGTGTGACCGTCTGTGTGTGACAGAGCGTGTACCTGTGAGCAACAAAAATATTTAGCAACACAATGCGGGAGTTTTCGGGTTTCGCTTGAAGAAAAGTTGGAGACCCTAGTGTGGAGGGTTACGTGTAAGATGACAAACTTTAAATTAGGGACAGACATCTTGGTGAGTTCCTGCGCTTATTTTTTAGAGCTTGACCCCTGGGGACAAGTGAAGTATTTCTATTGGAGCATAATGCTAGGATAACTCTGATCCTTTAACTCCTTGTGCAGGGCAACTCGGGGCAGAGTTATCTGGGACGCCCGGCTGTCCTTCCCTAATAAAGCCTGTCCACCTGTTCCCCTAAATCCTCATTTTTTGGGGAAATAGTATTGGATTGCGAGTCGATAGGCAGCGCACGCCACGACAGGTTTCTCACATTTTAAGGGACGGTTCCCTCCCCTGATTTGACAGATTGACATGTGAGCGTCGTGTACGTGATATCGATTTCCTCTGGGTTTCATGGTTGTGGATCAGAATTAGTTACACGTAAAGACGTGCCAAGCAAAGTCTCCCGCACGGAGCGCTTAGTTTGCACACAGAGCTCATCTTTGTGTTCCATTGTTTGCTTTGGTGTTGCTTAGACATTTACAGGATAACACATTTTTAACCCTGTGTACGCCTAACATGTCGAACTCTGGGATTACCAGGAGGCGCAGGGCTACAGTTTCATAGTAACATGAAAAGTCTACGGTAACAAGTGGGGCGTTTTCTATTGTAATAAGACTATATTAAAGGAACACGCTGCTCATCCTGACCGATCTACAGTTATAAAGTGGTCAGAGTGTAGGGAGTTCCCCCCTTCTCCCTCGATGAGGTGTTATCGCTTGGTGACGTGTAGAGTTTCCTCCACCCCAACCCAGGGTCACCAGCAGCCAGGATTTTGAAACTGAGCTAGTCTGGGCGTTTGGACCAGTGGAAAAGCACCATTGGTCCAAATGTCCAATAAAATGCTGCAGTGGAGTCAGCTGCCCATCCCGTATCCCATAATCCCAAATTTTAAATTTAGAATTATTTATTTATAATGCGCCAGCATATTCTACAGCGCTGTAAAATGGGGCACAATATAGACAGGGTTACAATACATTGAACAACATTTTGACAAACCAGTACAGGAGGAAACAAAGGTCCTATTCCCATAGGAACTCACAATCTAGAAGGGTTGGGGTGGAAACAGGAGGAGAGGACTGCAAGGTGATAGTGATGGACTGCAAGGTGATAGTGATGGACTGGTGGGAGTAATGGACTGCAAGGTGAGAGTGATGGGCTGCAAGGTGAGAGCGATGGGCTGCAAGGTGAGAGTGATGGACTGGTTATGTCAGTGAGTCGGCTTCCCTAAATAGGAATGTCTTAAGGGAGCATTTGAAGGAAAGGAAACTAGGGGAAAGTCTGACCAGTACGAGGGAGAGCGTTCCAGAGGATGGGGCTGCAACTGAGAAATCCTGCAGTCTATCACGGGAAGAGGTGATGCGGGGAGAAGCAATTTAGAGGAAGAATCTGCTGCTAGTTTCTGAAAGAAAGGAACTTTTTTTTTTTTTTTTTTTTTTTTTTTTTTTTTTTTTTTTTGTATTTAAGATTTTTATTTTGAGAGAATAAAGGGTCACAAACGACCAGCAAGGTTGGCCACGCAGGGCCAAAAATTAGACTCGCATATAAACAAACAAAGTAAGAAAGGGGGGGGGGTCTCAATAGGAAGCTGAAAATCGAAAATCGAAAAGAGAGGGGAGTGGGAATATGTCGTCAGAAATCAAAGTCCTCGAAAAAGCTGTAGAATGTCGAAAAAGGAGGGGTTAGGGTGACATGAAAAGTCATCAAAAATCAACACTTGGGGGGGGAAACATCCCTAGACAGGGGGGTCTCATCAAAAAGAAAAATAGGTAAGGAATAATCATCGCAGATCAACAGTTAGGGAGAAAGAGTCCTCGGAGATGTCTCAAAATGCAAAGCTAAAAGGGGATGGGGGGGTAGAAAAATGTCCTCAGAAAAACAGACGAATAAATAATAAAAAAAAATAAAAAAAAAAGGAAGAAAAAAGGAAGTCTCAATGGGCAACTGTAAACTTGTAGCATAAAAATCAAAATAAAAATAAAGGACTGGAGGATACTACTTGGCAAGTCGGCAAGAGTTCTTTCAGCCCGCATCCCTGAATGGAGCCTCTTGTAGTACAGGCAAAGCGAGGTCGCCATCATTCGCGTAGTTGGCACATCGGGAAAGATACTGATCACGTCGCGTGCCCTGCTCCCAGGACCGTCCCAGAGCCGCACAGGCCAGCAACTGGGACCGAGGCTCGTACTTCGACCGTGCGACTCCTAGGCCTCTACGGTCCGTTGCCGCCAGCACAGACCTTACAGACGCGGCTACCACTGCCCTCTCAGCGATCGCCACCCCATCAGGGCCCGTGCAGGTAATTCTTGCATTATCTCCTCGCTTCTCAGGATTCCCCTCGGTCATCTGGCAGCAAGAGCCTGGCGCAGGAGCTGGCCGTTCCAGGGTAGCTCGTCTTGGTACATCCTCCACAGTAAGTACCGCGTAAGAAAGGGACTTTTTAAATTCAAAATTTTTTATTTTACAGATAATAGAATAATACACATCGTATAACATCGGGTAGAAAATAAAAAACAGTAGGAACAGTAGTAGCACCGTATCATAAAGGCAAACGAACATAAAATATGGGGAGTAGGATCATGACAAATAACTGCTGGAATACTATGTCAGTTCAGGTTCTAGAGAAAAAGAGAATAGAATCAAGAAGGACGGGGGATGGGTCAAAAAGGGGAGAGGAAAGAAAAAGAAACCCACAGCAACAACCACGGACAACATACCACAAAACACACAAAGGGATGGGCGAAAGGGGGAAGGCCGTAGCCCCGACCGGAGGGAACCACAGCCTGGTAGTCATTTGTCTTCAGTCAACAAGCGAGTCACAACATTAAACCAATGGGGGAGCAGTAAGTGAAGCGGACGCCGGCAGACCACCTGCTTACTGAAACCAGTAAAACCATGTCTGCGTAATGCGCTCCCTGTCTTCATCGGTCAGTACTATAGTCTCCTCGGAGACACGTAGTCAATTTACTTTAAACACTAATTCCACTCGGGAAGGGACCATCTTAGATATCCAGTGGACCGGGACCAGGAGTCTCACACAGAGCAGAATGCAAAGTAATAAGGATTTCCTCAAAGTCTTAACAAGGACATCAATGGTTAGGGGCAGCAAAACCGATTGCTAAACGGTAGATCAAAATCTCACGTGTCCAGTACGACATCTTTCACCATCTCCCAGTAAGGTTTTAGGATTGGGCAGGACTATGAGCACTCTCTCCAACATGTCATAGTGGAAGCGGCTCCGATTCGAAAAAGGAGATACAGGGAGCGGAACCAAAACCTAACAAGTTTAAATGACATCTCCGTGATGGCCATGGTCTGGTAACGGGAGCGGACAATGGTTTTAGGTTTTAGTCCATTGTTCTTGGGTGACCACCTCCCCCAGTTCCCTCTCCCATCTCTCCATATATGAAGGCAAGTCCGGATTAACAGATTGTAGCAGGTGATATAGCATAGAAACGCCACGTGCCATTGGTAAGCCTAAATTGCAGAATGTTTCAAAGGATGTGAGTGGTCGTGTTAGTCCAGCTTTCCGGGATCCGGTGTAAATAGTGTTAAATCTGATGGTATTTGAAGTGATCTAGAAGAGTCGGAGGCGAATCACTGGGTTAATCTGTCAAGTTAGGGAGGGTGCCGTCCCAGAGAACAGAGGCGACAGTAAGTCTGGAACCCGAAGTGAAGCGCCGCCTCAGGGCATCCCATATCCTGGAGTAAAATCCGGGTTGTAAACCAGTGGGAGTGAAAGAGAATGGGCTGAGGAAAGTGCAAATCATATTCTGAGGCGGTGCCATAAGTGCAGCGAAGCCTGTATCGGGGAGTCTCTATCCAAGTCCAGTCTGGGTAGCTCATGAAGGAGCCAGGGCAGCGTCCACAAAGGCCATCCTGCATTTCGTTCCTCCAGATCCAACCACAGCTGGTCAGAACTGGTCTCACTCTCCTTTTTTCTCTCTCCCCTTTTTTTCTCTCTCTCTCTCCTCTTTTTTCTCTCCCCCTTTTCTCTCTGCCCTTTTCTCTCTCTCTCCTTTTTTCTCTCCCCCTTTTCTCTCTCCCCTTTTCTCTCTCCTTTTTTTCTCCCATTTTCTCTCCCCACTTTTCTCTCTATCTCTCATTTTCTCTCTCTCCTGTTTCTCTCTCTTTTTTTCTCTCTCTCATTTTCCCTCTCTGCCCTTTTCTCTCTCTCTCTCCTTTTTTCTCTCTCTCTCTCTCCATCTCCCTTTTTTCTCTCTCTTCCTCCCATTTTTTCTCTCTCCCTCCCTTTCTCGTTCTCTCCCCTTTTTTCTCTCCCCCTCTCCCATTTTTTCTCCCTCTCTCTCCCCATTTTACTCTCTCTTCCCATTTTACTCCTTCTTTCTCTCCCTCTTCCCTGTATGTGTACAGTAAGTGTGAGGATGTTTTGGATAAAAAGGGCTGTTTTGAGGTTCGGGTGAATGGGGCCGAAATAGTATGTGAAAGGGAAGGACGTGTATATGTGTACGTGTGTGAGCGTCTGTGTGTGACAGCGTATACCTGTGAGCAACAAAAATATTTTGCCACACAATGCGGGAGTGTTTTCGGGTTTCGCTTGAAGAAAAGGTGGCAACCCTAAGTAGTAATATGTGTCCAGGACAACATAGTCGACCCGTAACCCTAGCTCTTGCCCACAAATAATAATTATTCTACGCTAATGGCTGGGGGGGAGGTTATTTAAGCTGAGCTCAAGTATTTATGACAGCTGACAATGTTATACACACACACAGAGACACTTTATCACATTGCATGCTGACTCTTGTGTTTACAGCTCTATTAATGCACAGGAGGAGGAGGGACATGCACCACACATCGGACGCGCAGGACGATAAGCATTTCCAGTATCAAAGAGCTCGTTTCTACAAGCTTCAGCCCGGCTGCAGGTCAGTGCCGGCTTTCTGTCTCTTCACATAAAGTATTTCTGGATACGGCGCCCGCGTTGCAGACACAGCTGTAAAGCTGCACTAGCTCCTTTGTTTAGCGCTTCTGCATGACTCTGAGGCCTGCTGCTTCCTCAGCAGCTGTGAGCCCTAACGTAGCAAACTGCCCCAAAACGCGGTGCTGGAATTCAGAGCCGTAGCTAGGTCCTTTTGCATCCGAGACAAGAAGAGAAAATTGTACTCTTCCCCCAAACACACAATATTTAAATACATTGGAAACCGAGTCTATCCAACACCTCAACACTTCCCCCATAGAAAATAATCGAGAGATCAACCTACGATTCCATCACAAAGTGTCTATTGTGGCTGGTTTATTGTAAAATAGATAGAAAAGGGTGAGGATGAAAGGGAAGAAACGGTGTAGTCTGACTAGCTGGATCTGTGGTTGTGGTCCAGTCTATAAACCTAATCTAGAACAGACAAAGAAAAGTATAAGTCAGATAAGGTGGGATGTCGCTGAGATCATCTCGGTCACACAAGTGCTACATTTATATTCCTGACTAGGGATGAGCCGAACACCCGGTGTTCGGTTCGCAGTCGAACTCGAACAATTTCAAAAGTTCGAACCGAACTCAATGCAAGTCAATGGGAGTCAAAAGTTCGGTTTTTAGAGTGTCCTCCAAGAGGGAATATATGCTAGATATTTGCCATAAAAGGTGAATGGGGGTCCGGGTAGTGCCCTGGGGGACAGGAAACAAGGACAAAAAGTTTTAAAAAAGACGTTTTTAATGGAACAGTGAGTTTTCTATAAAATAAGGGTTAAAAATAACAACAAAAAATTCCTTCAAATATCGTGCCTAGGAGGTCCCCATAACCTGCCCGTGAAGTGGCGGATTTGTAGGATGTATAGAAACATTGCCATAAGAGACCCACACACGACACCTAGCCACCCTTCAGGGGTTAAAATGCACTGGGACTGGCTACTATCCTGTTAGATAAGGGAATGTATTATATGTATAAAGCAAGGTATATGACAATGGATAGTCAGAGACTCTAGGGACTCAGCTTGTACGCTTTATGATAGACATTTCTAAGACAATAATAATTGTATGCTCACATAGGCCCTTCGGGAGAGGTACATGACATACATATACTGGAATATTACGTTTAAATCTAAGGAGTGTGATAAAGATTTTATTAAGCCCTTGATGACAAATGACGTAACATCTACATCATTAATGATTGGCTTTACACAGCCCTGGTCCTTAAGGGGTTAAACAGCATATCAGAGAGGATCAGATAGTAGAAAAGAACACTTCTTAGAATTCAAAACAAGCACAGTGTTTGTTCATACATGTGCAGGAGCCCCCATCCAGTCTGCAGGCAATGTATCAAATTCGAATTACTAATTAGAAGCACATGTTATTTCCAAACACTAATTAAACACCTGTTGTTTACGCCGTTTGAGAGCACAGGTCATTTAGAGGTGAGAATCTTTGCACCTAGACATTAGGTAGTTTCAATATCAAATTCAATATCTAATAAACCGTTGCTTATAATATTCTGCAGTAAAGAGTCTCTTTATTTCTAGATTTTTTAGTATTTTCTTAAGCATTTTTTTAAAAAAAATTTCGAACACGCCAAAAAGTTAGAAGTTTGCAAACTTTCGAACTGACAATGTTCAAGTCGAACTCCGAACTGATCGAACCGAACAGCTCATCCCTTTTCCTGACTGACTTATTGTGTATTGACCCGGATTTGGCTTTCGACTGATGTACCTCTATACCCCTTTTTTGCCACTCGGCTTGTTTAACAGATATTCTATACTCTCCTCAGTGGCTCCTTTTTCCTTTGCCAGGCTTGCCGCTTGGTTCCGTACCTTCGCTCTCATTATTATTTTCCTATCTAAAGGTGTTAGATAGGTGTTTGCCTTCCTTATCCGCTATCCCTGCCTTATAGGTCTACTACCATATCCACCATTACCAAGCCCAGCCTTTTTAAGGACTGGTACCACACCGGGTAAAGGGCTTCCTAGTCCTACGTATCGTGCTTACCCGAAACACTCCCCAGAGATCCCCTTAGCCAGCCTTGCAATTAGGGCTGAAACAACTAAATCGACAACTAATCGATAATGAAAATAGTTGTCAACTATTGTCATTATCGATTAATCGGTTTGTGTACAGCACACACTGTTTAGAGTTAGACTGAGTTAAATGTTAATAACCTCAGTTATTCCTTCGGAGCTGATTGGAGAAGATGTGCCAGCTGCGATTTAGTTCTAGGGTTATGTTAGACATAACCAGTTTTATTCTTACTTTGAGCTGGAGTCTTGTGCCACCACCCCACCCTCCCCCTCTCTGGTCTGGAGCTGCCATCTCTCCCTTTGGTCCAGTCCCTTCCCCAAAACTAAGATCTTCTCCCTTGCCCAGACTCACTCCCTTCCAGCTCTGGCTCCTTCTCCCACTCAGTTTATTTTTAAAGTGGTCAGGTTGCGTTGAGTGTCCCCCCCCTTCGCACCCTGGCTGGCATCATCATTTCTATCTGAGCGCTCATAGCAGCGTTCGTTTGGAGAGAAAGCAGGCATGGCTTCACAAGCAGCATCAATCCATCACTCTGACCAAGCACTCACAAACCTTGTGTGTGAAAAGATCTCAAGATGCGCAATTTGTGTATGTGCGTACGAAAGTTATGTACAGAGAAGGCGCAGCATAAAGAGAAAAGTAACTTAATAAAAGGAAAACAATTTTAAAAATCCGAGACCCCTACCAGTGGCCGAGGACTCGGATTTTTTCACCCTCTTCCTTGGCTGTGGCAACTGCGAGGAGCCACCGGCACTGGCTGCCCCCTTTCACAGCTGGCACAGCTCACAGAGGCAGAGGCTGGACCAGGGCACAGGGAGGCAGAGGCTTACAGCATGCTGGACAGGAGGGAGAAGAAATACTGCAACCTAGAAAGCCAGGAGCAGAGCTACCCAAGCGGACTGGGTGGAAAAGAATCTTGATCTGGTTGAGCCGGCATGGTTCTTCTTCTTTTCATTCTTCTCTTGGGTCTGGTGGCATTATAACCGCACATTACTGTGAGTTTTATTGCTGTGGATACTGTGATACACTCATTCACACCGCACATTACTGTGAGTTTTATTGCTGTGGATTCTGTGATACGCTCACACACACTGCACGTTATTGTGAGGTTTATTGCTGTGGATTCTGTGATACACTTGTAGCGCTGTTTAAAAACTCTGTTGATGTATTGCTCGGGTTTGGCCACCAGAGGGAGACAAGCGCAATGTAAAGTATACCGGACACAACGGGACTGCATTTTCCATCATGCTTTGCGGCGGGGACAGGAAGTGGGTGGGAGAGAGCGAAGAACATCGCAGCCTCGTGGAAGGAGAGCCAGTGTGAGCCGAGCGACGAAAGGTGGAAGACGCATGTGAGACTGCCAGAGATTGAGACCAGGCTGGAGAGCAGGAGCTGCCTTGCGGGGGCTGAGAATCAGAGACGTGCTGGCGGAGACCTATCCTCACATCGCTGAGAGGTTTTGCGCAGACACAACGTTCCGGTTTGGACCCCGAGTAAGGAGACCGCGATGATCCACTGGGAGTGCAGGCGGTAGGCCGTAATTCTCGTTACCGAAATCGGACAAGCAGGAGAAGCGGATCCGGTGGCACAGAGTTCCAGTATAATCAAGCGGAGAGAGATCCTTGATCGGACAGCGGAACAGATTGTCTAGCGGATGAGTGAGAGGCCTTCCAGACCACAGTCCAAGTTTAAACAAAGCACGCTGCAGTATTGTTTAAATCTACAGGGCCCCAACGTGACTAGTCGAAGAATTGCTCAATCCATTCACTGGCCAGTTGAATATTGTACCCGGGTACCTGAATCGCACACACACACACCTTTTTGGGACATTACTTTTACGGGACTTACACTCCAGAAACGAAGGGGTTAAACTTTCCTTTTGCCGCCGCGTGTTTTTCTCACATTACGAAATCCTGTCGTTCATATACCGTATTCACATTATATATGCTGCTTTATTCGGATCAGTAAAGTATATAATCTATAAAATCCACATCAGTACTGGTGTATATTTATTCCCTAGTGCGGTGAGACTAACCCAAGGTTAAATTCAGCGGCTCCTCCGGGAGTGAGCGCTACACGTGGGGGCTCGTTCCGGGATTACAGTTTGTCTGGAGCAAAATGGTTTAGTGTACTAGACCTGCGAAGTGGGTATCATCAGATACCAATGCATCCTGAGGACAAAGAGAAGACTGCGTTCATCTGCCCACTGGGGTTCTTTGAGTTCAACAGAATGCCTCAAGGCCTTACGGGGGCTCCCGCCACGTTCCAACGGTTAATGGAGAAGACAGTCGGGGACATGAACCTGATCGAAGTGTTGGTGTATCTTGATGATATTATTGTGTTCGGGAAGACTTTGGAAGAACATGAGCAATGGTTGGAGAAGGTCATGGAGCATGAAGAGGGGTTGAAACTGTCTCTGGAGAAGTGTCAATTTTGTTTACCCTCCGTTACGTATCTGGGACATGTTGTTTCGGCAGAAGGCGTTTCGACGTATCCTCGAAATTTGGAAGCCGTAGCTTCCTGGCCTAGACCCCGAAACGTTACTGAACTTAGATCTTTCCTGGGGTTCTGCTCATATTACTGAAGATTCGTAGGAGGATTTGCCAAGATAGCTCAAACCCTGAACAAGCTCCTACAGAAGGAAGATGCAGGAGAAGGCCCAAAGGCCTCTGATCGAAGTTCGTCGGCTCTGGGGCCAAGGAAGGCTCGAGAATCCATCCAAGAAGAATGGACTAATCAATGCGAAAGTGCTTTCATGAAACTGAAAGAGAGTCTAACTCGAGCTCCTGTCCTGGCTTACGCTGACCCTCATAAGCCGTACAAATTGCATGTGGATGCCAGCAGAGAAGGTCTAGGGGGAGTCCTATACCAATAATATGGTGGATTATTGAGGCCTGTAGCGTATGTGAGCCGAAGCCTTACGCCTTCAGAAAAGAACTATCCTACCCACGAGTTGGAGTTCCTAGCCTTGAAGTGGGCGGTAGTAGACAAGCTGAAAGATTATCTGTATGGAGCCGAATTTGTGATAAAGACTGACAACAATCCTCTTACGTATGTCCTTACTACTACGAAGCTGGATGCAACGGGACATCGGTGGTTGGCGCTCTGTCAGGGTTTCGGTTCAGCCTGAAGTATCTCCCTGGAGTGAATAATCGAGATGCAGATGCTTTGTCGAGAAGGCCCTACACTACAGAATGGACTCAGTTAACTCCAGATGGGGTGCAAGCCTTATGTCAAGGAGCGGAGCGCTGGTTCAAGGGAGGGGTTGAAGCAAAAGCTATAGGAGTTATGGCTGCGGCTGTTCCAGAGTTCTATTGTAATCCTACACAGCTGAGGGATGAAAGTCTGCCTACTTTCTCGAAACAGGACCTAAGAGCCGATCAGGCTAGAGACCCTTTGATTGCGTTAACCGTGAAGGCCCTAAACGCGAACCAACGGGAAATTCTACTGACAAATTCCCCAGAAGGAGCCCGATTGGTATACAAAGAGTGGGAACGGTTGAAGATGTTGGATGGGGTGGTCTACCGAAGGGGCCCCTCAAACAATGCTGAAGAGACCCAACAGTTGTTCCTTCCCACCAAACACAGAGAGGGTGTGCTGCGGTCATTACACGATGAACATGGGCATTTGGGTGCAGAGAGAACTTTTAAGCTAGTGCGAGACAGATTTTATTGGCCCTGTATGAGATCTGAAGTTGAAAGTTACTGTCATTCGTGTTTGAGGTGTATCCAGAGGAAAACCCTACCAACCCGAGCTGCTCCAATGAGCCACCTGCAAAGTCAAGGACCCATGGATTTGGTATGCATTGATTTCCTGTGCTTAGAGCCGGATGCTAGTGGGCAGGGAAATATTCTAGTAGTGACTGATCATTTCACGCGTTATTCCCAAGCTTTTTCTACAAAAGACCAACGTGCTCCTACGGTGGCGAAGGTTTTGATGGAAAAGTTTTTTGTTCACTATGGCCTACCAAGGAGAATACACTCAGATCAGGGCAGAGACTTTGAGAGCCGGCTTTTTGGGCAATTGCTGGAACTGTGTATAATACAACAAACAAATGGTAGGCGCCCCTGCCTGTGCCGCCACCAAATATCCAAAGCCAGCCAGCAATCAGTGGTTTCCCCCAAACCAGTGTACAATTCAAGAAACAAATACGTAACTGGCGGCGCGATGCCAATCGCTGCAGGATCTCTTGGTGGTTCTCTTTGGTGGTACCGTCCACATATATGTAAAACAATGAAAAATACAATAGTGCAGACGAAAATACAATTTTCAGTCGGAATGCGTATTATAATGTTACCACTCACAAAGGAAGAGCCCCAACACTGGCTCTGAGCGGGTCAGCACGTTTGGTCATTTAGTCTTGTTCTGAAGGAGGCGACCTACAACCCTCAGAAATGGTGATCCGCTTCCAATGCCAGTGCATGAAGAGACATGTAAAGAAAGAAGAAACTTCCTTGCGTAGATCCGTTGGAAATATAATCAAACTACGTGTGAAGGAATTAAACTCACGTGTGGTGGAGCTTAAAGCCAAGCTCTAGGATCAGACGCCTGTGGACTTATTTAAGGTAAAGCCCATGGAAAACCTCTTTAGTCAGCAGCACACCAGGGATTGATGAAAATTACCAAAATTTATTTAACATAAAAACAAATAAAATGCAGTAAAAAAGATCAAACTGGCTCAGCCAGTATACCCAGACGCGTTTCGCCACATAACGTGGCTTCCTCAGTCGGTTTACAGGTAATAATGTGAATGACAATATATACTCTCTTAATTATGGTTTCAATTGTCCCCAGGTGCAATTTGCTGAATAGGCGTGCGATCCACGCCTCGAATCGATAAGATACGAATGTCCTCCGCGGGTCCGCCATTTTGCGCAGGCGCATTTGCAACGCCTGCGTTCCAGGGTGGGCATCCGCCATCTTGCGCATGCGTGTTGTTCATTCTCCCCTTCCGATCCGCGTATCGCATCTCGAATAGCCTCTTTTACCTTGTGATGGACAAGAAGGCAGGCTTATAGCTAAACTGTTGCAGGAACTAAGTGCCTACATCTCAAAAATAGCCCTGTCTGGCACCATTCGTATGCAAATAAAAGGTGCCACATATCTAACAATATGCATTATAATCTATACATCTCGAACCTACTTTAGTCCTATGAGACCTCTCATGTTCCACATTCTTTGGATTTGTTATTTACAATATGACTTAGGTAAGTTTAGGTTTAGGCTACATAGGGCGCACCAAAAGAGCCCTTAATGTTAGGATAGCAGAACATGCTAGGAACAGCTATGAAAAACACTCGGTCTCTCTGCATTGTAAAATACACCATAATAGTTCACCTATAGGAATTAAATTTTGGGCATTAGAACAAATAAAAAAAGTAGAGATTGAAGAAAATTTACCGAATAAACTAGGGAAGGCAGAAATGAGATATATCTTTGAGTATGGCACTATGGTCCCTAACGGATTGAACGATGACTTTGAGGTCGTACATTTTCTTTAAAATGGTATAGGCCCCTCTAATTCCACATTTGGGATTTATATAATTCCATATTATGTTGCACGAGCAAATTTAATAATATATCACACATTAATTAATTATATATACGATAATTACCAGCACATTAATTGGTTGGTTACCAACCTTGTCTCATCAGTACATATCACTTAGCAACCACATTCATATGTTAGGCTACACAGGTCCCTTACCCAGAATGTTAGAATAACAGTCATCTCATATCAAATTTCCATTCATATAAATTAAGGATAATTAACATGGCATTTATTTATATTATACACCGATTATGCACATATATGTTCACATAATTAGCATAATATAAGCCTATAATTAGGCATATTACCAGAATAGGACTTAAAATGTCCACAATACGAAGGATATACATATAATATTGATACTGTGTCGTATCTTCATCACATGTATTTAGTTTAGTTGTAGATCTATATACACTTTTACAAAGATAGACCACATCTATATCTATATTAAAAAGATACACCCAATTTTTAGTATAGCACATAGGATACATATCCTGTACCTTATATTTGTCACTTATTAGCAAACAACTATCTCGCTGTATTGGGCTAGATTGCCACATTTCTATGTACATAGATCATAATTTAGGGTTATATATATGCATGTCGCACTAACTGTATTTCACAATATTTACCTAAGTCATATTGTAAATAACAAATCCAAAGAATGTGGAACATGAGAGGTCTCATAGGACTAAAGTAGGTTCGAGATGTATAGATTATAATGCATATTGTTAGATATGTGGCACCTTTTATTTGCATACGAATGGTGCCAGACAGGGCTATTTTTGAGATGTAGGCACTTAGTTCCTGCAACAGTTTAGCTATAAGCCTGCCTTCTTGTCCATCACAAGGTAAAAGAGGCTATTCGAGATGCGATACGCGGATCGGAAGGGGAGAATGAACAACACGCATGCGCAAGATGGCGGATGCCCACCCTGGAACGCAGGCGTTGCAAATTTGCCTGCGCAAAATGGCGGACCCGCGGAGGACATTCGTATCTTATCGATTCGAGGCATGGATCGCACGCCTATTCAGCAAATTGCACCTGGGGACAATTGAAACCATAATTAAGAGAGTATATATTGTCATTCACATTATTACCTGTAAACCAACTGAGGAAGCCACGTTATGTGGCGAAACGCGTCTGGGTATACTGGCTGAGCCAGATTGATCTTTTTTACTGCATTTTATTTGTTTTTATGCTAAATAAATTTTGGTAATTTTCATCAATCCCTGGTGTGCTGCTGACTAAAGAGGTTTTCCATGGGCTTTACCTTAAATAAGTCCACAGGCGTCTGATCCTAGAGCTTGGCTTTAAGCTCCACCACACGTGAGTTTAATTCCTTCACACGTAGTTTGGTTATATTTGCAACGGATCTACGCAAGGAAGTTTCTTCTTTCTTTACATGTCTCTTCATGCACTGGCATTGGAAGCGGATCACCATTTCCGAGGGTTGTAGGTCGCCTCCTTCAGAACAAGACTAAATGACCAAACGTGCTGACCCACTCAGAGCCAGTGTTGGGGCTCTTCCTTTGTGAGTGGTAACATTATAATACGCATTCCGACTGAAAATTGTATTTTCGTCTGCACTATTGTATTTTTCATTGTTTTACATATATGTGGACGGTACCACCAAAGAGAACCACCAAGAGATCCTGCAGCGATTGGCATCGCGCCACCAGTTACGTATTTGTTTCTTGAATTGCTGGAACTGCTAGGAATTCAGAAGACCCGAACTACACCATATCACCCTCAAGGTGATGCTCAACCCGAAAGGTTTAATCGCACGCTGCTAAATATGTTGGGGACATTGTTAAACAGAGAGAAGCAGAGCTGGGGTCGTCACATAGCTACGCTGGTGCATGCGTATAACAGTACGGAGAGTGACGCTACTGGATACTCACCGTACCGTCTTATGTTCAGAAGGGAAGCTCGACTGCCGGTTGATTTAGCGTTTGGGCTATCCCTGGATCAGACGTCTGTGACCTCTCATAGAAATTATGTGGATAGACTTCGGAAGAATTTGGCCTCGGCGTTTGAACAAGCCCGTTTGACCTCAGGAGATAGGGAACAGAGGATTAAACGAAACTACGACTTGAGAGTTCAGATACAGGATCTACAACCCGGTGATAGGGTTTTGTTGAAGAAGTTGGGTGTTTCTGCAAGGCATAAGTTGGCGGATAGATGGAGTTCTCAAGTCTACATTGTCTGCAAGCAACTGCCGGGTCTGCCAGTTTACCAGATCCGACCGGATGGAAAGGCTGGGCCTCTAAAAGACTGGCACCGAAATCATCTGTTGCCTTTGAGAGAGGCTGTGAGGATACCAGTTGGAGACAAATTTCCTCTGCCGAACCTGCCTGCTCCACGTTTGACTCCTGTTACTCGGTCTCAGCAGACACGGGTTGTCGAAGAGAGTGAAAGGGATAGTGAGGAAGGAAGTTTTTGTCTGGACTGGGTGCGCTCGCCTGAGCCTGAAGAGGTCATTCCAGTTTCCGAACGGTGGGAAAGTAACCTGAGGCCTGAGGCTCCTGAATTCCAATTGGAAGTTCCCGAAACTTTGGAAATTCCTGTAGTTCCCGAAAATGGGTCTTTAGATTATAGTTCTATGCCTTCACTGGAAGGATCATATTCCAAAGAGATGTCTGTTCCAGTGGTGGACGAAAGAACTGAACCCGTACCTGTAGTACTTCCACCTGAAGAGGAGCTGATTGAGCCAGAGTCAAAACGTTCTATCCGACCCCCTCAGAGACTTACCTACGACTCACCAGGACATAGCACTGAAGAGGCTGTCACCACAGTGCGAAGGTTGCCCGAAGTGTCTGCTATTTTGGCTGAGGTAGTCAGGAGCATGAGTCAACTTGAAGACGTATATCTGACCCATTATATGTTTGCTGCTGAGCCTATATATATTGCCTAATGTAATGTTGAAATGTTATGTAAATGTTACACCTCCTTGGAGAGACCCAAGAGTTCTAGGAGGGGGAGAGTGTAGCGCTGTTTAAAAACTCTGTTTATGTATTGCTCGGGTTTGGCCACCAGAGGGAGACAAGCGCAATGTAAAGTATACTGGACACAACGGGACTACATTTTCCATCATGCTTTGCGGCGGGGACAGGAAGTGGGTGGGAGAGAGCAAAGGACATCCGCAGCCTCGTGCGAAGGAGAGCCAGTGTGAGCCGAGTGACAAAATGTGGAAGACGCACGTGAGACTGCCAGAGATTGAGACCAGGCCGGAGAGCAGGAACTGCCTTGCGGGTGCTGAGAATCAGAGACAGTGCTGGCGGAGACCTATCCACACATCGCTGAGAGGTTTTGCACAGACACAACGTTCCGGTTTGGACCCCAAGTAAGGAGACCGCGATGATCCACTGGGAGTGCAGGCGGTAGGCCGCAATTCTCGTTACCGAAATCGGACAAACAGGAGAAGCGGATCCGGTGGCACAGAGTTCCAGTATAATCAAGCAGAGAGAGGTCCTTGATCGGACAGCGGAACAGATTGTCTAGTGGATGGGTGAGAGGCCTTCCCAGGCCACAGTCCAAGTTTAACAAAGCACGCTGCAGTATTGTTTAAATCTACAGGGCCCCAACGTGACTAGTCGAAGAATTGCTCAATCCATTCACTGGCCAGTTGAATATAGTACCCGGGTACCTGAATCGCAGACACACACACCTTTTTGGGACAATTACTTTTACGGGACTTACACTCCAGAAAATAGGGGGTTAAACTTTCCTTTTGCCGCCGTGTGTTTTTCTCGCATTACGAAATCCTGTCGTTCATATACCGTATTCACATTATATATGCCGCTTTATTGGGATCAGTAAAGTATATAATCTATAAAATCCACAACAGTACTAGTGTATATTTATTCCCTAGTGTGGTGAGACTAACCTGAGGTTAAATTCAGCGGCTCCTCCGGGAGTGAGCGCTACACACTCATACACACTGCACGTTATTGTGAGGTTTATTTCCGTGGATTCTGTGATACACTCATACACACTGCATATTACTGTGATACACTCATACACACTGCACATTACTGTGAGTTGTATTGCTGTGGAGCTCTGTGAGTACACTCAAACACGCTGCATATTACTGTGAGTTTTATTGCTGTGGATTCTGTGATACACTCATACACACTGCACATTACTGTGAGTTCTATTGCTGTGGAGCTCTGTGAGTACACTCAAACACGCTGCATATTACTGTGAGTTTTATTGCTGTTGTTTCTGTGAGATACACTTAAATACGCTGCATATTACTGTGAGTTTTATTGCTGTGGAGCTCTGTGATACGCTCATACACATTGCACATTACTGTGAGTTTATTGCTGTGGCTTCTGTGATACGCTCATACACACTGCACATTACTGTGAGTTTTATTGCTGTGGAGTTACAGTTATAAGTTACAGTTACATGCCAACAGATTCCGTAGTGCTTTACAATGGGGAAGCACAAACAGGTGATGTACATGACACAAGAGGAGAGACAACTCTGCCTGTAGGATAATTGTCCAGATAATACAGCACTTTAAACCAAATGCTCAGGCAGACATCCCGTGAGCTTACAATCTAAGGAGCTCTGTGATACACTCATACACACCACACAATACTGTGAGTTTTATTAATTTGGATTCTGTGATACGCTCATACACACTGCACGTTACTGTGAGTTTTATTGCTGTGGATTCTGTGATAAGCTCATACACACCGCTCATTACTGTGAGTTTTATTGCTGTGGATTCTGTGATAAGCTCATACACACCGCTCATTACTGTGAGTTTTATTGCTGTGGATTCTGTGATACGCTTGTAGCGCTCACTCCCGGAGGAGCCGCTGAAAATGAACCACGGGTCAGTCTCCCCGCACTAGGGAATAAATATACTCCAACACGCTGAACAGTCTTATATTTTAAAAGGTTTACTAAAAGGTTTGCAGTTCTTGAGACACAGTATATACAGGAAGATTTACAGTACTTTCGTAACACGATAAACGCGTAGCGGTAAAAGAAACGAAAACACGAGGGCTTCGTATTTTCGGAAAAAAACCCCGACCGAGCAGAAAATTAAAAGATACGAAATTCGAGGAAAAACCGCGTAGCGGGACACAATAAAATACACAGTTCTCGTATCACGGTAAATGCGCAGTGGGAACAAAAAAACCGAAAAGTTGTTCAGAATGTAACTTCAACTTTGCCCCCTTGTATGGATTTGGAAAAAAGGAAACTGATTCCTGCACAGGTTAAGTCCCAGAACGTGAAGTGATATGTATTTGTGTGTGTAGGGTACCCGGGTACTTTTCAACTGGCCAGTGAGTTTACTTTAACGATGTCTTCGACTAGTCAGTTGGGGCCCTGTGGGTTTTAGAAGGAAAACAGCAGCGTACGTTCTTATTTACACACGGCCTTGGGGGCCTCTCACCCATCCAGCGCAAGCTTGAGGTTCCGCTGACCCAGGACGTCTCTCCGCTCGATATTGACTGGGGATGCCGACCACCGGATCTGTTGTCTGGCCTTCTGTCTGTCAGCCACGACTCAGCCAGCTTACCGCCTGCTCCCCGCTTCAATCGACCGCGGTACTCCTTACTCGAGGGGTCTTCTCTCCTTAGCACTGCACTCGGATAATAGATGGTGATGTCTATCTCCCGCAAGGCTGGGTGACCCAATCCTAAGGTCTGATCCACTTTGTCTGCGCTCCGGCCTATCTGTTGGTCTCTCCTTCTCTGTACGTGCATCCACTCTCCTCTGCTCCCTGGCGCGCTCTGCCTGTTCTCCACGAGGTGCAGGATGTACAGCTCTCCACAAACCCACCCACTTCCTGTTTCTTCGCAAAGCATGCATGGACATGTAGTTCAAGTGTCCAGGGTCTTTAATCGTGATAGTCTCCATCTTGTGGCCAAAAATGGGTACTGCCACAGTAAACTTTAACACATCGCTACACTCTCCCCCTCCTAGAACTCTTGGGTCTCTCCAAGGAGGTACAACAGTTACATTATCCTTTTACAATATGCACACAGTTTATACAGCATATACAGGTTCAGCAGCATACATGCAGTGGGTTAGAAACACTTTCTCAAGCTGACTCATGTTCTGGGCTACCTCAGCTAACATAGCAGACACTTCGGGCAATCTCTGCACAGTGGTGATGGCCTCTTCAGTGCTATGTCCTGGTGAGTCATAGGTAAGTCGCTGGGGCGGTCGAATAGAGCGTTTTTGTTCAGGCTCCTTCCGTTCCTCTTCAGGTGGAAGTACTATAGGTATAGGTTCAGTCCTTATGTCTGCCACTGGAGCAGACACTTCCTCCGAGTACGATCCCTCCAGGGAAGGCATAGAACTATAGTCGTAAGGCTCGTCCTCAGGAGCTACAGGGTCTCCAACAGTATCCGGGACCCTTAACGGAAGTTCAAGGGTTTCAGGGAGTTCCATATTCTCGGGGAATTCCCACTGAAATTCAGGAGCTTCAGCCCTCAAGTTACTTTCCCATTGACAAGGAACTGGGACAACCTCTTCAGGTTCGGGCGAGAGCATCCAATCTAAACAGAAACTCTCTTCGTCGCTGTCTCTTTCGCTCTCTCCAACAACCCGAGTCTGTTGAGACCGAGTAACAGGAGGAACACGTGGAGCATGCGGATTCGCCGGAGGAAGTTCGTTTTCCACTGGTATCCTCACAGCCTCTCTCAAAGGTAACAAGTGATTCCGGTGCCAATTCTTGAGGGGACCAGCCTTTCCATCAGGGCGAATCTGATACACCGGCAGACCTGGCAGTTGTTTGCAAACAATGTAAACCTGAGAACTCCATCTATCCGCCAGCTTGTGTCTCGCAGCAGCACCCAAATTCTTCAACAGAACCCTATCACCGGGTTGTAGATCCTGTATTCGAACCTTCAAATCATAGTTCTTCTTGTTCCTTTGCTCCCTATTACCTGAAGTCAAACGGGCCTGTTCAAACGCAGAAGCCAGATTCTTCCGAAGTCTATCCACGTAGTTTCTATGAGAAGCTACTGACGTCTGGTCTAGAGATAACCCAAAGCCAAATCAACCGGCAGTCGAGCTTCTCTTCCGAACATAAGACGGTACGGTGAATATCCTGTTGCATCACTCTCCGTACTGTTATATGCATGCACCAGAGTAGCTATATGACGACTCCAACTCTGCTTCTCTACATTAGACAAGGTCCCCAGCATATTTAGCAGCGTGCGATTAAACCTTTCAGGCTGAGCATCACCTGAGGGTGGTATGGCGTAGTTCGAGTCTTTTGAATTCCCAACAACTCCAGCAATTGCCCGACCAATCTACTTTCAAAGTCTCTTCCCTGATCAGAGTGTATTCTTCTGGGTAGGCCGTAATGAACAAAGAACTTTTCCATCAACACCTTCGCCACTGTCGGAGCGCGTTGGTCTTTTGTAGAAAAAGCTTGGGCATAACGGGTAAAGTGATCAGTCACTATCAGAATGTTCCCTTGCCCACTAGCATCCGGCTCTAAGCACAGGAAGTCAATGCACACCAAATCCAAGGGTCCCTGACTCTGTAGATGGCTCATTGGAGCAGCTCGGGTTGGTAGAGTTTTCCTCTGAATGCACCTCAGACAGGAATGGCAATAATAACTCAACTTCAGCCCTCATGCAAGGCCAATAAAACTATCTCGCACCAACTTAAAAGTTCTCTCAGCACCCAAATGTCCATGCTCATCATGCAATGATCGCAACACACTCTCCCTGTGTTTAGTGGGGAGAAATAACTGTTGAATCTCTTCGGAATTGGTCGAGGGGCCCCTTCGGTAGACCACCCCATCCAACATCTTCAACCGCTCCCACTCTTTGTAAACCAATCTGGCCCCATCCGGGGAATTGGTTAACAGAATCTCTCGCTGGTTTGCAATCAGGGCCTTTATGGTCAATGCAATCAAAGGGTCTCTAGCTTGATCCGCTTTCAGGTCCTGCTTGGAAAAGGTAGGTAGATTTTCATCCCTCAATTGCGAAGGGTTACAGTAGAACTCAGGAACAGCCGCGGCCATGACTCCTATGGCCTCCGCTTCAACTCCTCCCTTGACCCGGCGTTCTGTTCCTTGACACAAAGCTTGCACTCCGTCTGGAGTCACCTGAGTCCATTCTGTAGTGTAGGGTCTTCTTGATAAAGCATCAGCATCTCGATTGTTTACCCCAGGGCGATACTTCAGGCTGAACCGAAACCCTGACAGAGCGGCCAACCACCGATGTCCCGTTGCGTCCAGTTTTGCAGTAGTAAGGATATAGGTGAGAGGATTATTATCCGTCTTGATCACGAACTCAGCTCCATACAGATAGTCTTTCAACTTGTCCACCACTGCCCACTTCAAGGCTAAGAACTCCAGTTTGTGAGTAGGATAGTTCTTCTCAGAAGGCGCAAGGCTCCGGCTCACATACGCCACAGGCCTCAGCAATCCATCATACTCCTGATATAAGACTCCTCCCAGACCTTCTCGGCTGGCATCCACATGTAATTCATACGGCTTGTGAGGGTCCGCGTAAGCCAGAACAGGAGCTCGGGTTAGATTCTCTTTCAGCTTCACAAATGCACCTTCACATTGACTAGTCCATTCACCTTGTATGGACTCTTTAGCTTTCCTTGGTCCCGGAGCGGAGGGGTTTCGGTCAGAGACCTTACAGCCTCCTTCGGTGGTTTCTTTCTGTAGGAGTTTGTTCAGCGGCTGAGCTATCTTTGCAAATCCTCCCACAAATCTTCGATAGTATGAGCAGAATCCCAGGAAAGATCTAAGTTCAGTGACGTTTCGAGGTCTAGGCCAAGAAGCTACGGCCTCCAACTTTCGAGGATCTGTCGAAACACCTTCTGCCGAGACCACGTGTCCCAGATATGTGACTGACGGTAAACAGAACTGGCATTTCTCCAGAGACAATTTCAACCCCTCTTCATGGAGCCTCTTCAAGACCTTCTCCAAACGTTGCTCATGCTCCTCCAGAGTCTTCCCGAACACAATTATGTCATCCAGGTATACTAACACTTCGATTAGATTCATATCCCCGACTGTCTTCTCCATCAACCGTTGAAACGTGGCTGGAGCTCCCGTCAGACCTTGAGGCATTCTATTGAACTCAAAGAATCCCAGTGGACAAATGAACGCAGTTTTCTCTTTGTCTTCAGGGTGCATCGGTATCTGATGATATCCGCTTCGCAGGTCTAGTACACTGAACCACTTTGCTCCAGACAAACACTGTAAGGCGTCTTCAATCCGAGGAGTGGCATATTGGTCGGGGATGGTTCTTCGGTTCAGGGTGCGATAGTCTATGCACAAGCGGACAGAACCATTCTTCTTCCTGACCAGCACTATTGGAGATGCATATGGGCTCCTGGATTCTTGAATCACATTGGTTCTCTGCAACTCATTTAGCTGTTCTCGCAGATCATCCAAGTCTCCCAGCGGAACTCGCCTTGACCTTTCACGAAACGGCTTGTCTTCTTGCAACCGAATGCGATGTTCCGTACTCTTAGCCAGGCCCACATCGAACTCATCATCTTTCGAGAATAATTCTTTCCACTTTAGAACTTGACACTGAAGACGTTTCTTCCACTCAGGTGAAATGGGGGCGTCCTTAGGGTAGAATCTTTCATCTGGGATCTCTTTATCCACTCCCCCTCCTAAATCGGTGGAGAGGGGTGTAGCAGACTCTACTTGCCCGATAGGCATTCGTGCTTTAAGGACTACTGGAGAATCTGTCACATTGCACACACTGACCGAGACTCTTCCTCGTGTCCTCTTCAAGGCTTTTGTGGAGATTATTTCAGGAATTACTTCGACTCCGGTTTCACTCCCATGACTGACATCGGTTCCCAGCACCACATAGGGACCTGGTTGCAATCCGTTCAACTTAACTGAAACCCGGAAGCTCGCTACTTCTCCTGCTTGCAGAACCTTCTCTGTCCCACCCAGTCTCCACAGTCTTCCACCTCAGCAGGTGCTTTCCGTTCTTCCACCATCCTCTGATAGACCGGTCGTAACATGGGGTGCACTCCTTGAGTTGACCCTTCTTCCACTACGATGGGGGTCAGGAGACGCCGCACTAGGTCCGTATTCGTCCCCACTATCAGAGAGCTTCTGTTCGCACCCGAGGGTCGGGGGCACACAATGGCTAAGGCGTCACAGCCTCCGGACTGTCCGATGACTTCAGATCCGATCTCCAACCTTACTTGCAGATACCCGTCATAAGGAGTTTCTCAGTGCCGATACCCCATATTTCCAAGTCCTTCAATTCTTGCAGAGGAATGTGCTTTAAGTGTTTCTCATAGAAGTCTTTATAAATCAAAGTCACTTGAGCCCCTGAATCTAACAGAGCTTTGGTGTAGACTCCCTCCACTTGGATTGGCACAATCGGAGAAGGACCTATCAGCTGGTCAGGAAACTTGGTGGAGGTATCCGGACGCTTAGACCCAGTTTGCTGGACCCTGGCCTTTTTCTTGGCCCGTGCAGGTTTTGGGCGTGCATTGCTTCCCCATGACGTAGACCCAGATGCTAAGGGAGTGACTCTTTCCATTCTGGCAGGCTCAGCAGTAGGCTTAACTTTGGGCCCTCTTGCCCTCTTAGCTTTAAATTGATTCTTGGAGCGAGATTCAACTTCTGGGCACCTAGGTTGCTCCTTTACTGGTGCCCTCTGGCGTTTCCCGCTGGCGGAGTAGATAACAGTCCCTCTAGGGCTTTCAGCAGCCACTCAACTTTGTCCTTCTCAGGCTTCCGGCCTTTACACTGCGCACGGAAATGGCCCATTTCTCCACAACCGAAACATCTCTTCCTCGAAAGTGGAGACACGGTTGCTTGTTGAGGTTCTAATAAGAGATTTGAACCAGACGCCACGGCAACTTCAGTCGTCTGCATACCTGTTAGGAACTTTTGCATTTCCCCCTGCATCTCGGTCACCTTCATCAACACCCTGCACAGTTCAGCGTGCGCTTTCTGCAGTTCAGTTTGAGCTTCCTGTACCTTCTTTACAGTCTTGAACAACTCGCTTCGTTCAGAAGAGTTCGATTCTTTCGCAGCCTTTTCGACGAATTTAAAACCGACTAACTGCTCCTGTTCATCCAGATCAGATCCATAGGTGTCTAACGAGTCATTTTCAGGCTGCAGACCGTCGTTATATCTTGCAGGTTGTGCATAAGCCCTTTCTCCCCGCCTGAAGGATTTCTCTTCCAGCAGAGCCTCCTCCTCTCGTACCACTCGGATCAGTTCCAGGTACTTCAACTCTTGATTAACTGCTCTGCTTCTCAGCTGCATCATCACCGGATCTAACGGTTGAGAGCCCCTCAGGATCTGCTTTATTCGTATCTTGTCTACGTCAGCCGGTTTGGCCCCTTTCTTGAGGAGTATTTGGTGCAGAATCTTATCCAAGCGCCCCATGTAATCAATCATTCTCTCACCTCTCTTCTGATAGGTGTGTTCGTACTGATATACTAGTTCCGCTGCCTTTTCTGTTCGCCCAAACACTTCTTCAAGAACGTTCAGATAATCCAAAGCAGTACAATCTTTCCTACTCAGTTTTAGGTTTCTCACCGCTTCTGACGCAGGTCCCTTTAAACTCTCGGTGATCCTTTGCTTTTTCTGGGCCTCAGGGACGTCCCACTCATCCAGTGTCTGCATCGCCTGTTCCACCCATTCCTCAAAGGTTTCTTCTCCCGCCGGAGTTGGTACATTTCCTGTAAAGTTCCTTAACCGTCGATAACCGAAATTAGTGTGAGGAGGGCTTGTTTTCTGACATTTAGCCAGCAAATCTCCAATAGCCACGATAAATTCAGGCCCGATCATGGCCAACGGACTGGGCGCGGGAACACTTTCGGCTTCGCCACGTGGCGCACTTGGCTGAATCAGTTGGACTTCCACCTCATCGGTCAGCTTCACGCTCGCGCCCCGAAAACATGCTGGAATACCTTTTCTCCATTCGAGAAGAACATGCGTGTGAGAGGTATCTGGGTTTTTCTTAATGTCCAGGATTAACCCCCGATGATCTGGTGCTAGCGTGGCCACGGCCTGGCGAATCTGATCTTCGGCCCAAGTGTCTGCGGGAATATCCATGACTATGCAACATGCTAACTGACTACTATGCTCCCCACACCATTCGGCAGCAGTGTCTGGATCCATATTTAACCCTTTAGATGCGGTTTTTCCAGAGACTGAATCCCGGACGAGCCCCCACGTGTAGCACTCACTCCCGGAGGAGCCGCTGAAAATGAACCACGGGTCAGTCTCCCCGCACTAGGGAATAAATATACTCCAACACGCTGAACAGTCTTATATTTTAAAAGGTTTACTAAAAGGTTTGCAGTTCTTGAGACACGGTATATACAGGAAGATTTACAGTACTTTCGTAACACGATAAACGCGTAGCGGTAAAAGAAACGAAAACACGAGGGCTTCGTATTTTCGGAAAAAAACCCCGACCGAGCAGAAAATTAAAAGATACGAAATTCGAGGAAAAACCGCGTAGCGGGACACAATAAAATACACAGTTCTCGTATCACGGTAAATGCGCAGTGGGAACAAAAACCGAAAAGTTGTTCAGAATGTAACTTCAACTTTGCCCCCTTGTATGGATTTGGAAAAAAGGAAACTGATTCCTGCACAGGTTAAGTCCCAGAACGTGAAGTGATATGTATTTGTGTGTGTAGGGTACCCGGGTACTTTTCAACTGGCCAGTGAGTTTACTTTAACGATGTCTTCGACTAGTCAGTTGGGGCCCTGTGGGTTTTAGAAGGAAAACAGCAGCGTACGTTCTTATTTACACACGGCCTTGGGGCCCTCTCACCCATCCAGCGCAAGCTTGAGGTTCCGCTGACCCAGGACGTCTCTCCGCTCAATATTGACTGGGGACGCCGACCACCGGATCTGTTGTCTGGCCTTCTGTCTGTCAGCCACGACTCAGCCAGCTTACCGCCTGCTCCCCGCTTCAATCGACCGCGGTACTCCTTACTCGAGGGGTCTTCTCTCCTTAGCACTGCACTCGGATAATAGATGGTGATGTCTATCTCCCGCAAGGCTGGGTGACCCAATCCTAAGGTCCGATCCACTTTGTCTGCGCTCCGGCCTATCTGTTGGTCTCTCCTTCTCTGTACGTGCATCCACTCTCCTCTGCTCCCTGGCGCGCTCTGCCTGTTCTCCACGAGGTGCAGGATGTACAGCTCTCCACAAACCCACCCACTTCCTGTTTCTTCGCAAAGCATGCATGGACATGTAGTTCAAGTGTCCAGGGTCTTTAATCGTGATAGTCTCCATCTTGTGGCCAAAAATGGGTACTGCCACAGTAAACTTTAACACATCGCTACACGCTCATACACACCGCTCATTACTGTGAGTTTTATTGCTGTGGATTCTGTGATACGCTCATACACACTGCACATTACTGTGAGTTTTATTGCTGTGAATTCTGTGATACGCTCATACACACCGCACATTACTGTGAGTTTTATTGCTGTGGATTCTGTGATACGCTCATACACACCGCACATTACTGTGAGTTTTATTGCTGTGAATTCTGTGATACGCTCATACACACCGCACATTACTGTGAGTTTTATTGCTGTGGATTCTGTGATACGCTCATACACACCGCACATTACTGTGAGTTTTATTGCTGTGGATTCTGTGATACAGTAATGTGTGCTGTGTGTAAGCCTGAGTTCTGTTACTCGTTTCTAGGGGTCTATTGCTCTTTTTCACCAGATAATATCCAAGATGAAGGAGGAGGTGATTGAAAGGACCATAGATCACATGTCAGAGACGGAGGAGCCGCTGAACGGACAGGTAAGGGAGACATTGACACAGACACGTCTCTTATCTCCTCCCTTCTTCCTCCAGTGATGGGGGGGAGCTTGAATGAATTACACGGGGGGAGACGCCAGATTCCCAGGGAAAGCAGGAAATATTGACTACGTTATTATTAATATAGCGCCAACAGCTGCTGCATCGTTTGGAAAGCTGGGACTGACTGGTCTCTTTTAAGGTTAGGGTTGTTAAGCGTGGGGAGATTATATTGTGATGCACCAACTCACGTTCAGTTTTCGCCGTATCCGTCGCCAAATCCTCAGAGATTGTAGGTTTGGGTTAAATCAAATCGAGGATAATCCCGTGGGAATAGGATGGAGGAACCAGTGGCGGAAGTACCAGGGTCGCAGCCAGGGCCGGCGCTAGTGTAAGGCAGCACAGGCGGCTGCCTTACTGCTCTGGCCTGATTCCAAACTGGGGGGCGTGAAAATCCTCTTCCCCGTTCATAGTAACTCACTGCTGGCCGGGGATTTCTTTCTGATGCCGCCCATGATGTAAATGATCCTCCCCCTTGTGGCTGGAGAAGCTGCTGCACTTCCGGCCTGGTGAGGGGGGAGGGGCGCACAGGAAGAGGCTGTAGAGTCTGGGCCATGTGCTTCCTCGTGCTGCTCCTCTTACAGCAGAACCAGTGAGGAGATTAATCAGCCCCTGCCCTGCAGCAGCAGAGACCCCATGGAGCCAGGAGGTGAGTTATCACACTGCCTGCCCTCCATCTGCCCCTCTCATATCCCCATATCCCTTTCATGATATCCTCCCTCTCTGAGATACAGAGATAGTGCCCCCCCCCCCCTCACACAAACACAGCAAAAGTGTGAGAGATCTTCCCTGCTGTGAAGATGCTTCTGTTTTTAACTCTTGCTGGACCAGGTCATCCTTCCTGATAGTAAAGCACAGCTGAAGCACATTGTAATATGATGCTCAGATACCTGGTCCAGCAAGAGTTAAAAACAGAGGCTTCTCCTTCACAGCAGGGGAGATCTCTCACACTTATATCACTGTTACTGCCCCCACTGGGAGGCTATTCCATGTATCTACTACCCTTTCTGTATCACTGTTACTGCCCCCACTGGGAGGCTATTCCATGTATCTACTACCCTTTCTATATCACTGTTACTGCCCCCACTGGGAGGCTATTCCATGTATCTACTACCCTTTCTATATCACTGTTACTGCTCCCACTGGGAGGCTATTCCATGTATCTACTACCCTTTCTATATCACTGTTACTGCCCCCACTGGGAGGCTATTCCATGTATCTACTACCCTTTCTATATCACTGTTACTGCCCCCACTGGGAGGTTATTCCATGTATCTACTACCTTTCTATATCACTGTTACTGCCCCCACTGGGAGGTTATTCCATGTATCTACTACCCTTTCTATATCACTGTTACTGCTCCCACTGGGAGGCTATTCCCTGTATCTACTACCCTTTCTATATCACTGTTACTGCCCCACTGGGAGACTATTCCCTGTATCTACTACCCTTTCTATATCACTGTTACTGCCCCCACTGGGAGGCTATTCCCTGTATCTACTACCCTTTCTATATCACTGTTACTGCCCCCACTGGGAGGTTATTCCATGTATCTACTACCCTTTCTATATCACTGTTACTGCCCCCACTGGGAGGCTATTCCATGTATCTACTACCCTTTCTATATCACTGTTACTGCCCCCACTGGGAGGATATTCCATGTATCTACTACCCTTTCTATATCACTGTTACTGCTCCCACTGGGAGGCTATTCCTTGTATCTACTACCCTTTCTATATCCCTGTTACTGCCCCCACTGGGAGGCTATTCCATGTATCTACTACCCTTTCTATATCACTGTTACTGCCCCCACTGGGAGGCTATTCCATGTATCTACTACCCTTTCTATATCACTGTTACTGCCCCCACTGGGAGTTTATTCCATGTATCTACTACCCTTTCTATATCACTGTTACTGCCCCCACTGGGAGACTATTCCCTGTATCTACTACCCTTTTTATATCCCTGTTACTGCCCCCACTGGGAGGTTATTCCATGTATCTACTACCCTTTCTATATCACTGTTACTGCCCCCAATGGGAGGTTATTCCATGTATCTACTACCCTTTCTATATCACTGTTACTGCCCCCACTGGGAGGATATTCCATGTATCTACTACCCTTTCTATATCACTGTTACTGCTCCCACTGGGAGGATATTCCATGTATCTACTACCCTTTCTATATCACTGTTACTGCCCCCACTGGGAGTTTATTCCATGTATCTACTACCCTTTCTATATCACTGTTACTGCCCCCACTGGGAGACTATTCCCTGTATCTACTACCCTTTTTATATCCCTGTTACTGCCCCCACTGGGAGGTTATTCCATGTATCTACTACCCTTTCTATATCACTGTTACTGCCCCCAATGGGAGGTTATTCCATGTATCTACTACCCTTTCTATATCACTGTTACTGCCCCCACTGGGAGGATATTCCATGTATCTACTACCCTTTCTATATCACTGTTACTGCTCCCACTGGGAGGATATTCCATGTATCTACTACCCTTTCTATATCACTGTTACTGCCCCCACTGGGAGTTATTCCATGTATCTACTACCTTTCTATATCACTGTTACTGCCCCCACTGGGAGGCTATTCCATGTATCTACTACCCTTTCTATATCACTGTTACTGGCTCCCACTGGGAGGCTATTCCATGTATCTACTACCCTTTCTATATCACTGTTACTGCTCCCACTGGGAGGCTATTCCATGTATCTACTACCCTTTCTATATCACTGTTACTGCTCCCACTGGGAGGCTATTCCATGTATCTACTACCCTTTCTATATCACTGTTACTGCCCCCACTGGGAGGCTATTCCATGTAACTACTACCCTTTCTATATCACTGTTACTGCCCCCACTGGGAGGATATTCCATGTATCTACTACCCTTTCTATATCGCTGTTACTGTCCCCACTGGGAGGCTATTCCATGTAACTACTACCCTTTCTATATCACTGTTACTGCCCCCACTGGGAGGATATTCCATGTATCTACTACCCTTTCTATATCACTGTTACTGCCCCCACTGGGAGGCTATTCCATGTATCTACTACCCTTTCTATATCACTGTTACAGGGAATAGCCTCCCAGTGGGGGCAGTAACAGTGATATAGAAAGGGTAGTAGATACATGGAATATCCTCCCAGTGGGGGCAGTAACAGTGATATAGAAAGGGTAGTAGTTACATGGAATAGCCTCCCAGTGGGGGCAGTAACAGTGATATAGAAAGGGTAGTAGATACATGGAATAGCCTCCCAGTGGGAGCAGTATCTACTACCCTTTCTATATCGCTGTTACTGTCCCCACTGGGAGGCTATTCCCTGTATCTACTACCCTTTCTATATCACTGTTACTGCCCCCACTGGGAGGTTATTCCATGTATCTACTACCCTTTCTATATCACTGTTACTGCCCCACTGGGAGGCTATTCCATGTATCTACTACCCTTTCTATATCACTGTTACTGCCCCCACTGGAGGATATTCCATGTATCTACTACCCTTTCTATATCACTGTTACTGCTCCCACTGGGAGGCTATTCCTTGTATCTACTACCCTTTCTATATCCCTGTTACTGCCCCCACTGGGAGGCTATTCCATGTATCTACTACCCTTTCTATATCACTGTTACTGCCCCCACTGGGAGGCTATTCCATGTATCTAATACCCTTTCTATATCACTGTTACTGCCCCCACTGGGAGTTTATTCCATGTATCTACTACCCTTTCTATATCACTGTTACTGCCCCCACTGGGAGACTATTCCCTGTATCTACTACCCTTTCTATATCCCTGTTACTGCCCCCACTGGGAGGTTATTCCATGTATCTACTACCCTTTCTATATCACTGTTACTGCCCCCAATGGGAGGTTATTCCATGTATCTACTACCCTTTCTATATCACTGTTACTGCCCCCACTGGGAGACTATTCCCTGTATCTACTACCCTTTCTATATCCCTGTTACTGCCCCCACTGGGAGGTTATTCCATGTATCTACTACCCTTTCTATATCACTGTTACTGCCCCACTGGGAGGATATTCCATGTATCTACTACCCTTTCTATATCACTGTTACTGCTCCCACTGGGAGGCTATTCCATGTATCTACTACCCTTTCTATATCACTGTTACTGCCCCCACTGGGAGGCTATTCCTTGTATCTACTACCCTTTCAATATCCCTGTTACTGCCCCCACTGGAGGCTATTCCATGTATCTACTACCCTTTCTATATCACTGTTACTGCCCCCACTGGGAGGATATTCCATGTATCTACTACCCTTTCTATATCACTGTTACTGCTCCCACTGGGAGGCTATTCCTTGTATCTACTACCCTTTCTATATCCCTGTTACTGCCCCCACTGGGAGGCTATTCCATGTATCTACTACCCTTTCTATATCACTGTTACTGCCCCCACTGGGAGGCTATTCCATGTATCTACTACCTTTCTATATCACTGTTACTGCCCCACTGGGAGTTTATTCCATGTATCTACTACCCTTTCTATATCACTGTTACTGCCCCCACTGGGAGACTATTCCCTGTATCTACTACCCTTTCTATATCCCTGTTACTGCCCCCACTGGGAGGTTATTCCATGTATCTACTACCCTTTCTATATCACTGTTACTGCCCCCAATGGGAGGTTATTCCATGTATCTACTACCCTTTCTATATCACTGTTACTGCCCCCACTGGGAGACTATTCCCTGTATCTACTACCCTTTCTATATCCCTGTTACTGCCCCCACTGGGAGGTTATTCCATGTATCTACTACCCTTTCTATATCACTGTTACTGCCCCCACTGGGAGGATATTCCATGTATCTACTACCCTTTCTATATCACTGTTACTGCTCCCACTGGGAGGCTATTCCATGTATCTACTACCCTTTCTATATCACTGTTACTGCCCCCACTGGGAGGCTATTCCTTGTATCTACTACCCTTTCAATATCCCTGTTACTGCCCCCACTGGGAGGCTATTCCATGTATCTACTACCTTTCTATATCACTGTTACTGCCCCACTGGGAGCTATTCCATGTATCTACTACCCTTTCTATATCACTGTTACTGCCCCCACTGGGAGTTTATTCCATGTATCTACTACCCTTTCTATATCACTGTTACTGCTCCCACTGGGAGGCTATTCCATGTGTAGCGATGTGTTAAAGTTTACTGTGGCAGTACCCATTTTTGGCCACAAGATGGAGACTATCACGATTAAAGACCCTGGACACTTGAACTACATGTCCATGCATGCTCTGCGAAGAAACAGGAAGTGGGTGGGTTTGTGGAGAGCCTGTACATCCTGCACCTCGTGGAGAACAGGCAGAGCGCGCCAGGGAGCAGGGGAGAGTGGATGCACACACAGAGAAGGAGAGACCAAAAGATAGGCCGGAGCGCAGACAAGTGGATTGGGCCTTAGGATTGGGTCACCCAGCCTTGCAGGAGACAGACATCACCATCTAGATTATCCGAGTGCAGTGCTGAGGAGAGAAGACCCCTCGAGTAAGGAGTACCGCGGTCGATTGAAGCGGGGAGCAGGCGGTAAGCTGGCTGAGTCGCGGCTGATCGACAGAAGGCCAGACAACAGATCCGGTGGTCGGCGTCCCCAGTCAACATCGAGCGGAGAGACGTCCTGGGTCAGCGGAACCTCAAGCTTGCGCTGGATGGGTGAGAGGCCCCCAAGGCCGTGTGTAAATAAGAACGTACGCTGCTGTTTTCCTTCTAAAACCCACAGGGCCCCAACTGACTAGTCGAAGACATCGTTAAAGTAAACTCACTGGCCAGTTGAAAAGTACCCGGGTACCCTACACACACAAATACATATCACCTCATGTTCTGGGACTTAACCTGTACAGGACTCAGTTTCCTTTTTCGAATCGGGACAAGGGGGCAAAGTTAAAGCTACATTCCGAACATTTTTCCTTTTTTTGTTCCCGCTGCGCGTTTATCGTGATACGAGAACTGTGTATTTTATTGTGTCCCGCTACGCGGTTTTTCTTCGAATTTCGTATCTTTTAATTTTCTGCTCGGTCGGGGTTTTTTTTTCCGAAAATACGAAGTCCTCGTGTTTTCGTTTCTTTTACCGCTACGCGTTTCTCGTGTTACGAAAGTACTGTAAATCTTCCTGCATATACCGTGTCTTAAGAGCTGCAAACCTTTTAGTAAACCTTTTAAATTATAAAACTGTTCAGCGTGTTGGAGTATATTTATTCCCTAGTGCGGGGAGACTGACCCGTGGTTCATTTTCAGCGGCTCCTCCGGGAGTGAGCGCTACACGTGGGGGCTCGTTTCCGGGATTCAGTCTCTGGAAAAACCGCATCTAAAGGGTTAAATATGGATCCAGACACTGCTGCCGAATGGTGTGGGGAGCACAGTAGTCAGTTAGCATGTTGCATAGTCATGGATATTCCCGCAGACACTTGGGCCGAAGATCAGATTCGCCAGGCCGTGGCCACGCTAGCACCAGATCATCGGGGGTTAATCCTGGACATTAAGAAAAACCCAGATACCTCTCACACGCATGTTCTTCTTGAATGGAGAAAAGGTATTCCAGCATGTTTTCAGGGCGCGAGCGTGAAGCTGACCGGTGAGGTGGAAGTCCAACTGATACAGCCAAGTACGCCACGTGGTGATCACGAGAATGTTCCCGATGTTACCCCAACTACAGGGTTCCCTCCTGCTACATTTTTCACCACTATGGGGAAACTGGTGGAAACACTAGCGAAAAACTCTACTGCGTCTCCAAATTACGGATATCGCAAGTTACGGTTTTATTCTGGTAAGGTCCCCGTGCCAACTGGAGAAGAGGACTTTGAGACCTGGATAGATCAGGCAGTGCAGGCAGTGGAAGAATGGGAAGTGGCTGACACCATGAAGAGACAAAGGCTGATCGAGAGCCTAAGAGGTCCTGCTTCAGAGGTCATTCGAAATCTGAAAAGGGACAAGCCCGGCTGCACTGCTGCGGAGTATCTAGAAGCTTTACAGGAAAATTTCGGGGGAGTGGAGGATTGTGCCGAGCTTATTCACAAGTTCTCTCACACCTATCAAAAGGAAGGAGAAGAATTGTCCACATATGTCTGGCGGCTGGATAAAATCATCCATCAGGTCATTCTTAAAAGAGGCATGGAGCCGAGTCGTGCAAGCAAAGCGTTGCTGGATCAAGTTTTCAAAGGTGCACTCCCACTGGATCCCATAATGTTGAAGTTTCAGACTAGATACCAGAACACAAGGCTGACCTATTCTAAACTAATCAAAGCTATCCGAGAAGAAGAGGCCTTGATTCAGGCTAAAAAGGTTGCAAATGCTTCGCACACAGTTTTCACCGCAGAAGTAGGAACTCTCTCGGTAGCCGATGCAGCAAACATACAGACTGAAGTGCTGGCCTTAAAAACTCAGATGTTGCAAATGATGGAGTTAATGACGTCACGGTTGGCTGAGGACCCCAGAACTGAAGGGGTTGCTGTAGCCTCGAACAGGGGGTCTCCAAGGGAACTGCAAGAAGGAAATATGCCCACACTCCCGAGGAAGAAATGTTTTGGCTGCGGGGAAATTGGCCATTTCAGGGCTCAGTGCCCACAAGGGAGGGTTGAAAAGAAACCGGTCGAAGAACTTCTAAAAGCTGTGGAGAAACTGTTGTCCGCCCTGCAGGCGGGAAACTCCAGAGGGTCCTGGTAAGGGAGCAAACCAGGGGCCCGAAGATTGAAACCCGCTCCAAAAATCAAGCCAGGACTAAGAGGGCGAGAGGGCCCAAAGTCCGACCAACTGCTGAGCCTGCCAGGACTGAAAGAGTCATTCCTTTAGCGTCCGGACCTACGTCATGGGGAGGCAATGCACACCCAAAACCTACACGGGCCAAGAAAAAGGCCAGGGTACAGCAAACTGGGTCTAAGCGTCCAGATACCGCCACCAAGTTTCCTGACCAAGTGATAGGTCCTTCTCCTATTGTGCCAATCCGAGTGGAGGGAGTCTACACTAAAGCTCTGTTAGATTCAGGGGCTCAAGTGACATTGATCTACAAAGACTTCTATGAGAAACACTTAAAGCACATTCCTCTGCAAGAATTGAAGGATTTGGAAATATGGGGTATCGGCACTGAGAAACTCCCTTATGACGGGTACCTGCAAGTGAAGTTGGAGATCGGATCTGAAGTCATCGGGCAGTCTGGGGGTTGTGATGCATTGGCCATTGTGTGTCCTCGACCCCCAGGCGCGAACAGAAGCTCCCTGATAGTGGGGACGAATACTGACCTAGTGCGGCGTCTCCTGACACCTATTGTATTGGAAGAAGGCTCGACTCAAGGAGTACACCCACTGTTACGTCCGGTCTATCAGAGGATGGTTGAAGAACGAAAGGCACCTGCCGAGGTGGGGCGCCTGTGGAGACTGGGGGGAACAGAGAAGGTTCTGCAAGCAGGAGAAGTAGCGAGCTTCCGGGTTTCAGTCAAGTTGAACGGATCGCAACCGGGTCCCTATGTGGTGCTGGGAACCGATGTTAATTATGGGAGTGAAACCGGAGTCGAAGTAATTCCTGAAATAATCTCCACCAAAGCTCTGAAGAGAACACGAGGAAGAGTCTCGGTCAGTGTGTGCAATGTGACGGATTCTCCAGTAGTCCTTAAAGCACGAATGCCTATCGGGCAAGTAGAGTCTGCTACACCCTCTCTCTACCGATTTAGGAGGGGGAGTGGATAAAGAGATTCCAGATGAAAGATTCTACCCCAAGGACGCTCCCATTTCACCTGAGTGGAAGAAACGTCTCCAATTTCAAGTCTTAAAGTGGAAGGAATTGTTCTCAAAAGATGAGTTCGATGTGGGCCTAGCTAAGAGTACTGAGCACCGCATTCGGTTACAAGAAGACAAGCCGTTTCGGGAAAGATCAAGGCGTGTTCCGCTAGGAGACTTGGATGATCTGCGAGAGCAACTGAATGAATTGCAAAGAACCAAGGTGATTCAAGAGTCCAGGAGTCCATATGCATCTCCTATAGTGTTGGTCCGGAAGAAAAATGGTTCTGTCCGTCTATGCATAGACTACCGCACGTTGAACCGGAGAACCATCCCCGATCAATATGCCACTCCTCGGATAGAAGATGCCCTACAGTGCTTGTCTGGAGCAAAGTGGTTTAGTGTACTGGACCTGCGAAGCGGATACCACCAGATACCCATGCATCCTGAAGACAAGGAGAAAACTGCGTTCATCTGTCCACTGGGGTTCTTTGAATTCAACAGAATGCCTCAAGGCCTTACGGGGGCTCCAGCCACGTTCCAACGGTTGATGGAGAAGACAGTCGGGGACATGAATCTGATCGAAGTATTAGTGTACCTGGATGACATAATTGTATTTGGGAAGACTCTGGAAGAGCATGAGCAACGTCTGGAGAAGGTTTTGAAGAGGCTCCATGAAGAGGGGTTGAAACTGTCTCTGGAGAAATGCCAATTCTGTCTACCCTCTGTTACGTATCTAGGACATGTGGTCTCAGCAGAAGGTGTTTCGACAGATCCTCGGAAGTTGGAGGCCGTAGCTTCTTGGCCTAGACCCCGAAACGTCACTGAACTTAGATCTTTCCTGGGATTCTGTTCATACTATCGAAGATTTGTGGGAGGATTCGCGAAAATAGCTCAACCACTGAACAAACTCCTGCAGAAGGAAACCACAGAAGAAGGCTGCAAGGTCTCTGACCAAAACCCGTCAGCTCCGGGGCCAAGGAAAGCTCGAGAGTCTATACAAGGTGAATGGACCAGTCAATGTGAAGGAGCTTTCGTGAAGTTGAAAGAGAGTCTAACCCGAGCTCCTGTTTTGGCCTATGCAGACCCTCACAAGCCGTATGAACTACATGTGGATGCCAGCCGAGAAGGTCTGGGAGGAGTCCTGTATCAGGAGTATGGTGGATTGCTGAGGCCTGTAGCGTACGTGAGCCGGAGCCTTACGCCTTCTGAGAAGAACTATCCTACTCACAAGCTGGAGTTCCTAGCTTTGAAGTGGGCAGTGGTGGACAAGTTGAAAGACTATCTGTACGGAGCTGAGTTCGTGATCAAGACGGATAATAATCCTCTCACCTATATCCTTACTACTGCAAAACTGGACGCAACGGGACATCGGTGGTTGGCCGCTCTGTCAGGGTTTCGGTTCAGCCTGAAGTATCGCCCTGGGGTGAATAATCGAGATGCTGATGCGTTATCGAGAAGACCCTATACTACAGAATGGACTCAGTTGACTCCAGACGGGGTGCAAGCTTTGTGTCAAGGAACAGAGCGCCGGATCAAAGGAGGGATTGAAGCAGAGGCCATAGGAGTTATGGCTGCGGCTGTTCCTGAGTTTTACTGTAACCCTACGCAGTTAAGGGACGAAAATTTACCTACCTTTTCGAGACAGGACCTGAAAGCGGATCAGGCCAGAGACCCTTTAATTGCCTTGACCATAAAGGCCCTGTCTACAAACCAGCGAGAGATCTTGTTAACCAACTCCCCGAGTGGAGCCAGATTGGTCTACAAAGAGTGGGAGCGGTTGAAGATGTTGGATGGGGTGGTCTACCGAAGGGGCCCCTCAACTAACGCTGAAGAGACTCAACAGTTATTCCTCCCTACTAAACATAGGGAGAGTGTGTTGCGATCACTACATGATGAGCATGGACATTTGGGTGCTGAAAGAACTTTTAAGTTGGTGCGAGATAGGTTCTATTGGCCTTGCATGAGAGCTGAAGTGGAAAGTTATTGTCACTCCTGTTTAAGGTGTATTCAGAGAAAGACTCTACCGACCCGAACTGCTCCAATGAGCCATCTGCAGAGCCAGGGACCCATGGATTTGGTGTGCATTGACTTCTTGTGCTTAGAGCCGGATGCTAGTGGGCAAGGGAACATTCTAATAGTGACTGATCATTTCACTCGTTATGCCCAAGCTTTCTCCACAAAAGATCAACGCGCTCCGACAGTGGCCAAGGTGTTGATGGAAAAGTTCTTTGTTCATTACGGACTGCCAAGGAGGATACACTCTGATCAGGGTAGAGACTTTGAAAGCAGACTGGTGGGGCAGTTGTTAGAGCTGTTGGGAATCCAAAAGACCAGAACTACACCATATCACCCTCAAGGTGATGCTCAGCCTGAAAGGATTAATCGCACACTGCTGAACATGCTAGGGACCTTGTCGAATGTGGAGAAGCAAAGTTGGAGTCGTCACATAGCTACTCTAGTGCATGCATATAACAGTACGGAGAGCGATGCAACTGGATACTCACCGTACCGTCTTATGTTCGGAAGGGAGGCTCGACTGCCGGTTGATTTGGCATTTGGGTTATCTCTAGACCAAACATCAGTAGCTTCCCATAGAAACTACGTGGATAGACTTCGAAAGAATCTGGCTTCTGCGTTTGAACAGGCCCGTTTAACTTCAGGCAACAGGGAGCAAAGGAACAAAAGGAACTATGACTTGAAAGTTCGAATACAAGATCTACAACCCGGTGATAGGGTCCTGTTGAAGAATTTGGGTGCTGCTGCAAGACACAAGTTGGCGGATAGATGGAGTTCCCAGGTTTACATTGTCTGCAAGCAACTGCCGGGTCTGCCGGTGTATCAAATCCGCCCAGATGGAAAGGCTGGGCCTCTTAAGAACTGGCACCGAAATCATTTGTTACCTTTGAGAGAGGCTGTGAGGATACCAGTTGGGGACGAACTCCCTCCGCCGAATCTGCCTGTTCCACGTTTACCTCCTGTTACTCGGTCTCAACAGACTCGGGTAGTTGACCCTCCGCCGAATCCGCCTGTTCCATGTTTACCTCCTGTTACTCGGTCTCAACAGACTCGGGTTGTTGAAGAGAGCGAGAGAGACAGCGAGGAAGAGAGTTTTTGTCTAGATTGGATGCGCTCACCGGAACCTGGAGAGGTCGTCACAGTTCCTGAACAGTGGGAAAGTAATTTGAGGCCTGAAGCCCCTGAGTTTCAGTGGGAAGTCCCTGAGACTGTTGAAATCCCTGAACCTCTTGAATTTCAGTTGGAAGTCCCTGAGGCTGTGGGAATCCGGTAGCTCCGGAAGCTTATTCAGGTGATTACAGTTCTATGCCTTCACTGGAGGGATCATACTCTGAAGAAACGTCTGCTCCAGTGAGAGAAAGAGAAATTGAGCCAACGCCTATAGTAGTTCCACCTGAAGAGGGACTGATTGAGCCAGAACCAAAACGCTCTGTTCGACCGCCCCAACGACTCACCTACGACTCACCAGGACATAGCACTGAAGAGGCCATCACCACGGTGCGGAGGTTGCCCGAAGTGTCTGCTATGCTAGCTGAGGTAGCCCAAAATATGAGTCAGCTTGAGAAAGTGTTTCTAACCCACTGCATGTATGCTGCTGAACCTGTATATGCTGTATAAACTGTGTGCATATTGTAAAAGGATAATGTAACTGTTGTACCTCCTTGGAGAGACCCAAGAGTTCTAGGAGGGGGAGAGTGTAGCGATGTGTTAAAGTTTACTGTGGCAGTACCCATTTTTGGCCACAAGATGGAGACTATCACGATTAAAGACCCTGGACACTTGAACTACATGTCCATGCATGCTCTGCGAAGAAACAGGAAGTGGGTGGGTTTGTGGAGAGCCTGTACATCCTGCACCTCGTGGAGAACAGGCAGAGCGCGCCAGGGAGCAGGGGAGAGTGGATGCACACACAGAGAAGGAGAGACCAAAAGATAGGCCGGAGCGCAGACAAGTGGATTGGGCCTTAGGATTGGGTCACCCAGCCTTGCAGGAGACAGACATCACCATCTAGATTATCCGAGTGCAGTGCTGAGGAGAGAAGACCCCTCGAGTAAGGAGTACCGCGGTCGATTGAAGCGGGGAGCAGGCGGTAAGCTGGCTGAGTCGCGGCTGATCGACAGAAGGCCAGACAACAGATCCGGTGGTCGGCGTCCCCAGTCAACATCGAGCGGAGAGACGTCCTGGGTCAGCGGAACCTCAAGCTTGCGCTGGATGGGTGAGAGGCCCCCAAGGCCGTGTGTAAATAAGAACGTACGCTGCTGTTTTCCTTCTTCTAAAACCCACAGGGCCCCAACTGACTAGTCGAAGACATCGTTAAAGTAAACTCACTGGCCAGTTGAAAAGTACCCGGGTACCCTACACACACAAATACATATCACCTCATGTTGGGACTTAACCTGTACAGGACTCAGTTTCCTTTTTCGATCGGGACAAGGGGGCAAAGTTAAAGCTACATTCCGAACATTTTTCCTTTTTTTGTTCCCGCTGCGCGTTTATCGTGATACGAGAACTGTGTATTTTATTGTGTCCCGCTACGCGGTTTTTCGAATTTCGTATCTTTTAATTTTCTGCTCGGTCGGGGTTTTTTTTTTCCGAAAATACGAAGTCCTCGTGTTTTCGTTTCTTTTACCGCTACGCGTTTCGTGTTACGAAAGTACTGTAAATCTTCCTGCATATACCGTGTCTTAAGAGCTGCAAACCTTTTAGTAAACCTTTTAAATTATAAAACTGTTCAGCGTGTTGGAGTATATTTATTCCCTAGTGCGGGGAGACTGACCCGTGGTTCATTTTCAGCGGCTCCTCCGGGAGTGAGCGCTACACATGTATCTACTACCCTTTCTATATCACTGTTACTGCCCCCACTGGGAGGCTATTCCATGTATCTACTACCCTTTCTATATCACTGTTACTGCCCCCACTGGGAGTTTATTCCATGTATCTACTACCCTTTCTATATCACTGTTACTGCTCCCACTGGGAGGTTATTCCATGTATCTACTACCCTTTCTATATCATGGTTACTGCCCCCACTGGAAGGCTATTCCATGTATCTACTACCCTTTCTATATCACTGTTACTGCCCCCACTGTGAGGCTATTCCACGTATCTACTACCCTTTCTATATCACTGTTACTGCCCCCACTGTGAGGCTATCCCATGTATCTACTACCCTTTCTGTATCACTGTTACTGCCCCCACTGGGAGGCTATTCCATGTATCTACTACCCTTTCTATATCACTGTTACTGCTCCCACTGGGAGGCTATTCCCTGTATCTACTACCCTTTCTATATCACTGTTACAGGGAATAGCCTCCCAGTGAGCAGTAACAGTGATATAGAAAGGGTAGTAGATACTGCTCCCACTGGGAGGATATTCCATGTATCTACTACCCTTTTATATCACTGTTACTGCCCCCACTGGGAGGCTATTCCCTGTAACAGTGATATAGAAAGGGTAGTAGATACATGGAATATCCTCCCAGTGGGGGCAGTAACAGTGATATAGAAAGGGTAGTAGTTACATGGAATAGCCTCCCAGTGGGGGCAGTAACAGTGATATAGAAAGGGTAGTAGATACATGGAATAGCCTCCCAGTGGGGGCAGTAACAGTGATATAGAAAGGGTAGTAGATACAGGGAATAGCCATCCAGTGGGGGCAGTAACAGTGATATAGAAAGGGTAGTAGATACTGCCCCCACTGGAGGCTATTCCCTGTATCTACTACCCTTTCTATATCACTGTTACTGCCCCACTGGATGGCTATTCCCTGTATCTACTACCCTTTCTATATCACTGTTACTGCCCCCACTGGGAGGCTATTCCATGTATCTACTACCCTTTCTATATCACTGTTACTGCCCCCACTGGGAGGCTATTCCATGTATCTACTACCCTTTCTATATCACTGTTACTGCCCCCACTGGGAGGCTATTCCCTGTAACAGTGATATAGAAAGGGTAGTAGATACAGGGAATAGCCATCCAGTGGGGGCAGTAACGGTGATATAGAAAGGGTAGTAGATACAGGGAATAGCCATCCAGTGGGAGCAGTAACAGTGATGCAGAAAGGGTAGTAGATACAGGGAATAGCCATCCAGTGGGGGCAGTAACGGTGATATAGAAAGGGTAGTAGATACAGGGAATAGCCATCCAGTGGGGGCAGTAACAGTGATGCAGAAAGGGTAGTAGATACTTCCCCTCTGGGAGCCTATTACATGTAACAGCGACATAGAAGAGGTAGTAGATACAGGGAATAGCCTCCCAGTGGGGGCAGTAACAGTGATCACGCACAATTGTAAGTCCTTTCTCTACGCTGATAGGCATGGCACAGATAAGAAGGGAGGGGGGGGGCACCAAAAGGCACCTTCGCCTGAGTAGACAAAAATGCTTGCACCGGCCCTGGTCGCAGCAGTCGCAGTTGCGACCGGGCCCTGGCATTCCGCCACTGGAGGGGGGCCCAGCACCGCCGCCAGATTCCGGCAAAAAGCGCCGGAATCTGTGACCGCACGCTGGCCGTCCCTCTCCCTACGCGAGCGGCCGCTGACATGCAGCTTGGCCGCTCACGTGGGAGAGAAACCACCTGACCAGCGCACGAGACCTCGCGCTGATCAGGTGGTTTCCGGCGAGCGGCCAAGCTGCATGTTTCCAGCGGCCGCTTGCCAAGGAAGGAGGAGAAGACACCGGCGGAGCCTGCCCTGGGCCTGGGGCCCCCCAGAGCAGGTAAGAGCTGGGCTGGGGGCAGTATATCCATGAGCTGGGGGTCAGAGCTGGGGCAGTATATCCATGAGCTGGGGGGGCAGAGCTGGGGCAGTATATCCATGAGCTGGGGGGGCAGAGCTGGGGCAGTATATCCATGAGCTGGGGGGCAGAGCTGGGGCAGTATATCCATGAGCTGGGGGGGCAGAGCTGGGGCAGTATATCCATGAGCTGGGGGGGCAGAGCTGGGGCAGTATATCCATGAGCTGGGGGGGGGCAGAGCTGGGGCAATATATCCATGAGCTGGGGGGGCAGAGCTGGGGGCAGTATATCCATGAGCTGGGGGCAGAGCTGGGGCAGTATATCCATGAGCTGGGGAGCAGAGCTGGGGCAGTATATCCATGAGCTTGGGGGGCAGAGCTGGGGCAGTATATCCATGAGCTGGGGCAGTATATCCATGTGCTGGGGCAGTATATCCATGTGCTGGGGCAGTATATCCATGTGCTGGGGCAGTATATCCATGTGCTGGGGCAGAATATCCATGTGCTGGGGCAGTATATCCATGTGCTGGGGCAGAATATCCATGTGTTGGGGCAGTATATCCATGTGCTGGGGCAGTATATCCATGTGCTGGGGCAGTATATCCATGTGCTGGGGCAGTATATCCATGTGCTGGGGCAGTATATCCATGTGCTGGGGCAGAATATCCATGTGTTGGGGCAGAATATCCATGTGTTGGGGCAGTATTTCCATGAGCTGGGGGCAATATATCCATGTGTGGTCTTGGGGCAATATATGTCCATGTGAGCTGGGGGCAATATATGTCCATGTGAGCTGGGGGCAATATATGTCCATGTGAGCTGGGGGCAATATATGTCCATGTGAGCTGGGGGCAATACTATCTTTTTTATATTGCAGAAAAAAAAAAAGGTAAAAATATGGATCTTTTTTGGGGGGGGGGTTGGGGGGGCCCTTCATAGATTCTTGCACCGGGGCCCTCAGGTTTCTAGTTACGCCACTGGGAGGAACAATAGAGTGTGACCACACCCTTACCTTATAGAGTGATAACTCTTTAACCTGCCATATATATGTGGACTTAACCCTTTAGGCTGGGGTCAGACGAGCGTAGTGTTCACGTCCGTGATTGCGCCTAAAAGTACGTCCGTGATAGCATGAAAGTAAGTCCATTGGAGCCTGACACATGAAGTACGTCCGCACTGAACTGCGGACGCATGACGGACGCTGCAAACGGACGCAGGTTAGGCAAGAACGTAATACTGCTAGAACGGACGTGCGGAGTGCGCCACGTCCACAACGTCTGCATAGCTTTGTGTGTGAGTGATGGAGCGAGGTCAGACGGACTGCATTTATACGTCCAGCATTTTTGACGGACAGAATGTTTTTTCATTGTAATTTATTTTCCCCTCCTACATCCGTCAAAAAATAACTTCAGTGAATAAACGGACTGTGTGACCACTACTGCGTCATCCGTACTGCAAATGTCCGTACTGCACGCACGTACAGCCCGTAGAAATCACGCTCGTCTGACCCCAGCCTTAACCCCTTTGCTGCGGATGACGTGTGAGGGACATCCTGAGGTTTCTTTAATACATGCGGAAGACATCCTCCATACATCATGGGGACTCTGCAGCAAAGGGGCAGACCCCAGCCACATTACTGTGAGTTTTATTGCTGTGTAGTTCTGTGATATGGTCATACACACTGCACATTACTGTGAGTTTTATTGCTGTGTAGTTCTGTGATATGGTCATACACACCGCACATTACTGTGAGTTTTATTGCTGTGGATTCTGTGATACACTCATACACACCACACATTACTGTGAGTTTTTTGCTGTGGATTCTGTGATACACTCATACACACCGCCCATTACTGTGAGTTTTATTGCTGTGGATTCTGTGATACGCTCATACACACTGCCCATTACTGTGAGTTTTATTGCTGTGGATTCTGTGATACACTCATACACACTGCACATTACTGTGAGTTTTATTGCTGTGGATTCTGTGATACGCTCATACACACCGCCCATTACTGTGAGTTTTATTGCTGTGGATTCTGTGATACGCTCATACACACCGCCCATTACTGTGAGTTTTATTGCTGTGGATTCTGTGATACACTCATACACACTGCACATTACTGTGAGTTTTATTGCTGTGGAGCTCTGTGATAAGCTCATACACACCACACATTAGTATGAGTTTTGTTACACATTTCTAGGGGTCTATTGTTCTTTTTCACCAGGTAATAACCAAGATGAAGGAGGAGGTGATCGAAAAGACCATAGATCACTTCCCAGAGATGGAGGAGCCACTGAACGGACAGGTAAGGCAGACATTGACACAGACGCGTCTCTTATCTCCTCCCTTCTTCATCCAGTGATGGGGGGAGCTTGAATGAGTTGCACAGGGGACCAGAACGGTGTGGGACGTGACACTTCGCCAGATGTGGCTGACATTTTGGATGTCATGCCAGCCTCTGAAGCCTCCCCCCCGCCCACTTATGTCATTTACATGGTCGTGATGACGTTAGTAAGGGAATTAACTCCTAGCTGACCAGGGAAATCCCTATGGTGGAGATAGGGGGTTCTTTGGAAAGGGGGAGAGTGAGAGAGGGAAAGAGAAAAGGGGAGAGGGAGCCCAAGTTGCTGCGGAACTGAATTCTGATAATTCCAAACAGGAGATAAAATCTTCTTATCTTTGTCTGATATAAGGCAATTTATCCCCAAGTGACCCCAATCTGCACATGGTGTACACTATCCCGAGCCATCACTGTGTGACCCCTCTGTATGACATCATTCTCACCCACTATGCAGGGTTTAACCATTTATTTACTGCTCTGAGTTTTATTTATTTATTTATTTATTTTATTTATTTATTTATTTATAAAGGATTTTACCAGGAAGGATACATTGAGATTTCTCTCGTTTTCAAGTATGTCCTGGGTTCAAGTACATTGAAGTGTTACATTTACAGAAATACAAAGTAATACAATGTAAGATATTAACAACACAAATATACAGACGTCTGCAAAGCCTCAACTGTACATATGTACGCAGACGACACTGTGATCTATACCAGCAAACCAAATCTCCCGCAGCTGGAGGCCGTGCTGCAAGAACAATTCACAGGGGTAGAAAAGTGGATCAAAAACAACAAACTTTTTTTAAATACTGACAAAACTGTAACGATGCTCTTTGGAACAGCACCTAAACTACACAAATTGCAAAATCCCCATCTATGCGTGGGGACAATATCAAATGGCACGCTGACCACAGTCACTTCTCTCAAATATCTAGGTATGTGGTTGGACCCTAATCTATCCTTTGGCCCTCACATCGAAAAACTCTCATCTAAACTTTACCCCAAACTAGGTGCCCTGTACAGAAACAAATCCTGCCTGAGTCCCGCGGTAAGAAAGCAGATTGTACAACAAATGCTTATGCCGGCTATTGATTACGGAGATGTAGTGTATGCAGCCGCCCCGCAAACACACCTTCATAAACTTACTACACTGTATAACTCATTCTGCCGCTTTGCGCTACAATGTAACTACATGACCCACCTTTTATTGCTGTGGAGCTCTGTGATACCCTCATACACACTGCACATTACTGTGAGTATTATTGCTGTGGAGCTTTGATACGCTCATACACACTGCACATTACTGTGAGTTTTATTGCTGTGGATTCTGTGATACACTCATACACACTGCACATTACTGTGAGTTTTATTGCTGTGGAGCTCTGTGATAAGCTCATACACACCACACATTACTGTGAGTTTTGTTACACGTTTCTAGGGGTCTATTGTTCTTTTTCACCAGGTAATAACCAAGATGAAGGAGGAGGTGATCGAAAAGACCATAGATCACTTCCCAGAGATGGAGGAGCCACTGAACGGACAGGTAAGGCAGACATTGACACAGACGCGTCTCTTATCTCCTCCCTTTTTCCTCCGGTAATGGGGGGAGCTTGAATGAGTTACACAGGGGACCAGAACCGTGTGGGACGTGACACTTCCCCCAGATGTGGCTGACATTTTGGATGTCAAGCCAGCCTCTGAGGCCTCCCCCCCACCCACTTATGTCATTTACATGGTCGTGATGACGTTAGTAAGGGAATTAACTCCTAGCTGACCAGGGAAATCCCTATGGTGGAGATTGGGGGTTCTTTGGAAAGGGGGAGAGTGAGAGAGGGAAAGAGAAAAGGGGAGAGGGAGCCCAAGTTGCTGCGGAACTGAATTCTGATAATTCCAAACAGGAGATAAAATCTTCTTATCTTTGTCTGATTTAAAGCAATTTATCCCCAAGTGACCCCAATCTGCACATGGTGTACGCTATCCCAAGCCATCACTGTGTGACCCCTCTGTATGACATCATTCTCACCCACTATGCAGGGATTAACCATTTATTTACTGCTCTGAGTTTTATTGCTGTGGAGCTCTGTGATACCCTCATACACACCGCACATTACTGTGAGTTTTATTGCTGTGGAGCTCTGTGATACCCTCATACACACTGCACATTACTGTGAGTTTTATTGCTGTGGAGCTTTGATACGCTCATACACACCGCACATTACTGTGAGTTTTATTGCTGTGGAGCTCTGTGATACGCTCATACACACCGCACCTTACTGTGAGTTTTATTGCTGTGGAGCTCTGTGATACGCTCATACACACCACACCTTACTGTGAGTTTTATTGCTGTGGTGCTCTGTGACACAGTAATGTGTGGTGTGCATAAGGATGAGTTTTGTTACACGTTTCTAGGGGTCTTCTGTTCTTTTTCACCAGATAATATCCAAGATTAAGGAGGAGGTGATCGAAAGGACCATAGATCACATCTCAGAGATGGAGGAGCCTCTGAACAGACAGGTAAGGGAGACATTGATACAGACACGTCTCTTATCTCCTCCCTTCTTCCTCCAGTGATGGGGGGAAGCTTGAATGAGTTACACGGGGGGAGATGCCAGATTCCCAGGGAAAGCAATAAAATATCATGTATGTTATTATTAATATAGCGCCAACAGCTGCTGCATCGTTTTTCCAATTTAAAACATTTACAAACTGAGGAAGCCGAGACGAGATGTAGCGGAAGGTTCTGTGCAGAGGAGCTTACAATCTATCAGGGAGTCAGGGTAAAGAGAACAGGAAGAGTTATTATTATTCGTCTATGTTATGGTTATATTCTGCAGCGGGCACAGGGGTTACAGTAAATTAGGGCTATACATACAGATGGTATAGAAGAGCTTACAGGTGACGAGCCAACTCAAATTCAGTTTTCGCCGTCGCCTAGTCATCTGCAGATTGTAGGTTCGGGTTAAATCAAATAGGGGATAATCCCGTGGGAATAGGATGGAGCAATGATAGAGTGTGTCTGCTGCTTTACCTTATAGAGTGATCACTCTGTAACCTGATTATATATATATATATATATATATATATATATATATGGACTTATTAACCCTTAAAGACTTCAAGTGTGTGTCGCACCCATTTCACAATACCGCGGGAACCGAGTTCAATGACCTTAACAGGAGGTGTGGATTCAGACCCTCTGCTGTTTATTCTATTGTTTCACATGGTTATATAGTATAAAACAAAGGCGGTCACAGAACATCCCACTGTGGCACTTTCCAGCAAATTATGGACAATAGCAATAAAGAAAGCATCTTAATACAGCAGAAATCACATGCAAGGTACTTCTGATTACATCATAAGGATAACATCATAGAAATCCCAGAAATGAGGTAAAATCCAGGAAATGAAACATAACCAGCCAATGGGGAGCTAAGACACTTAACATTGGTGCATTTTTAACTTGGCCACGCCTACTTTAAATTCTAGCCAACTCTGTGAATACACATCCATAACATAGATAAGAGAGTTGGCAATTTAACCCTTCCAAGCCATAAAGCAGCTAATGTCCCTGCCGGGCAGTTGGCACTACCAGTAGCTTTGGAGCCACTGTGGATCCAGTCCGCTATATGATGGCAGTTGACGGCCCAATTGAATTCCAGTAAACCAGGTGAGGTGTATCCCCAAATATTGTACAGAATGTAACGTGTCCACTGGAAGGGAAGCCTTGTACCCCAGTCTGTAGGTGACCGGGGCCCTAAAGGGAGTGATGAGGGTTTCCCCATTATTTATCAGGAATCCTTAAAATGTTTCAATAAGTGCAATAAATTCAGGATGTCGTTTGAAGAAACAAAATGAGGTCATCCGCAAAAACGTTGACCTGCCGTTCCCGTTGGGGTTGTAATTAAACCTAGTTATATAAGGGGTGACTTCCCGAACAGTGGGGATGGATTCCAATGTGCCTTTTATCTCTTTTACCCCCCTCCCCTTTGAGGAACTTGAATGACTAGGAGTCGGTAGCAGTTTCTCATTACCTGTTGAATCACTGCGCAGATTGATCTCGGTCCCTTCCCCCTCCGTTTCTCATGTAGACGTCCTTCTCCCTTTTCCTTCATTTTTTATTTAGCATTTGATGCTTATATTCTGTGTGATGGTGTTTTATGCTGTAATTATTTACTCTTTTCTTTTTCACCTGAAAATATGCGACAAAATTCAGAAATAAAGGATTTAAAAACAAAACGGGGATAAGGGACACCCATGTCTAGTACCCCTTTTACAACAAGCAGAAGGGCTGCAGTTCAGGCCATTAAACTGCCTCTGTGTAAGGGGGAAATGGTTTTTGCCCGTTTGACAGGGCAGGACTCCCTTTATATAGATCAGCATTTTTTTGCTGACCTGTATAATGGCAAAAAACTGAGATATTTGAGTTTAAGGTTTTGCAGACCCCTATTTGACCTTTGGCATGTCATACGTGGGAGGACCACTGCGAGTGGAGAGCTGTCCTACAGGACAACCCTTTTCTCACTCTGAGTGCTGTGTCGTGTGTCTGTCATGATCTGACAGTAGAGTACATCAAGTGTCACCTGGATGATGCAGGTTAGAGCTAGCATCATGTGGATTAAGGATGGGGAAGTGCATCCATTGTGTCCCCTTTCCAGCGTCCTTCGTAGCCTTTCGATGGATCGGCTGAGCGGACCGCATAATGTGACATGTCTACTTTTATCACGTTACAAGCTGCGTTGATTTTACTTCCCTGTCGAACTGCCACCATGGCCGTCAGATGGGTATACAAAGCACGAGCCTTCATAGGAGCCTTGTGCTTGGAACGTAGTGAGATGGCCACATGGGCGTCCAAGTGGAAAGAAAGTCTGGTCTCACACACGTTCTTTCTGCACTCCTCTACGTCTGTGTGGACCCAGCCTATGCAAGTTAAGGCAAATCTAGTTGAGATGGCATACAGGGATTTACAAATGAGACATGGGTAGTATGAAGGGGTCTTATACTGGGTATAGTGGTAGTACCCAACCGTTCCTAGAAGAAGAAGTAGTCCAGCTATTACACGATAAAGGCTTCAGGAGGGACGTATGGAACACATTGAATGTGCTCACAGAATGGTGCAAAGCCTTAAATGCCCCAAGGAGCACTCTGATTGGTGGCAAGTGGGGATGTATGTCTGAAAGCGCAGGAAAACTGGCGCACAGGATAATGACGCAAGGACATGACGCCAGAATGTCAAGGCATATGTGAGGTGCTACTGAAACATTGCAGGTGCAATGAGTGTCACCTGGATGATGCAGATCAGAGAAAATCCTGTCGGGACGCCATACTGGAGATACATCAACAAAAGAAAACCGGGTAGTATGGTGGGGTCTTCTACAGAGATTTGTGCCATGAACTGACTGTTGCCTTACTCCCATAAAGTGGCATCCCACCTCCTCCAAGTGAGTGTAGGTGCTCTGGCCTGGTTTGCTAGAGTTGTTAAGAGTTAATAAGCCGGTCACGACTCTGGCAAATGTAAGATGGATGTCATTGTGATGACAAAAGAGGTCTCGGCCTACACTAAGATCCTGGCAGCAGTTGGTCCTACCTCTTCATTTTATGTAGATTCATCCACTGTTGTCCTGACATCAGCTTTTTGGCTTTGGGAGGTCATGGCTCTTCTGAGAAACCTCAATGTGTGTTACACCTGCAGAGCTACAGGCTCCCTACTGGTTCTTAATGATTTATTTATTTATAAAAGGATTTTACCACGAAGGATACATTGTGATTTCTCTCGTTTTCAATGCTGAAACTGCCTGCCTTGTGAGAAGTTCGGTGGAGGTATGGTCGACACTGGTTGAGGTTGGCATATCATGTCATGCGGAGACAGTCCTATTATTTTGATTTCTGATTCTGTTAATGACCATGGTGAACATACTGCTACCCTCCTATTCCCCCCTCTTTTTTAATTTCACCCTAAATGCTGGGTAATAAAAGGTTGGTGTGGACTTAAAAGTCAAGAGGGGGAAGGGTAGTATGATGTCATGTCAACCAAACGGAACAGTGGGGGAAAATAAGATTCCTGACCCTGAGTACGTGACCAACATGCAATAGGGATTCTGGGATTGTTGTACCAGAGGGAATGTTTTGATACGAGGTTGTAGTTTTGCTGAGTGAGAGATATAGATGTTATGGGTTGGAGTTTATTTATGTTTGTTAGAGGCTGATCTGTGGGTACATGTTGGATTTCTAGTAGGTGCAGGTACCTGGAGGGTCCATGGTTGGGGGGAAACATCTCTTGCTGCCAACAGAGGATTGTAAGGTGTCGAGATATATTCAAATAAGAAACTTATACAAGATATAAATATCAATCGTCTATATTTCCTAGAAATTCTTCTAAATTCTTTTAATTGTATGTGTTTTGCTTTAAAAAATATAATAATCAATACTCGGATAAAAACATATATTTATTACGTATACAAAAAAGTTTCAAATCTCCTATCATAAACAAAGATTTATACACAACAACAACATCCATCAGCACATAGACTACTAGCTTCCCAATATATGTATCTCCTGTTAGTAACTGCATATATGATTAATATCATTTACTTTATCAGTTAGTAACTATACACAGATGGTTAATAAACATTTCTGCTTAACATGTATTTCCCAGCAAACCAATGTTTAACAACCTAGATCTTGTAGAGATATATGTATCTCTCTATACTACGTGGACCAACAAAAGATGAGCTATCACTTATTCTATTTCTAGAATGATAAGTAATAAAAACTTATTTAGTGAATCCTCCCCTAATATTGAGAATTAAGCTTCTAATCTTCTGCTTTTTATATTGTAATTATATAATTCCTTGCTTATTAATTTCAATCACAGTAACTTCCAAATTCAATATATATTTATATATATCTGTATATCATTGCAACAATTACTTTAGGATAAAATCCTGGTATCCAATTCCCTTTTTTATATCTCTGTCTGCAGAATAGAAATATTTTAAGTTTCCGGATCTATCTATTGCAAGAAATACTCCAGATATATATAATTACATTAATTCCTTAATTTGCTTTCATACATTACCTGTCCAAATCTGGATTCAATGTTTTTGTAGTTACAGCAGCAATATTCTTTGAATATAATGTATTGTTTTGGAATATGTGAAAATTATCAATATCAGATATTCAATGCATGAGAGTTAGAATTGTGCATTCCCATGAGGGAAAATTTAGGTGTGGTCCTTATTAAGTGAGATGTAATATCCTGTATGCATTGTGTCGTCTTGTCCCAGAATGATCTGAATGACTGCAACGAACAGTACGGATCCAGTTATAGTAAATTTTACGTCACTGAAAATCTACCCCTTCATTTAAATATTACTTTCTTTATATTACCTTATATTTATTTTTAAAATATAATATTTACTATACCTCAAGAGGGCAGTGTTGCTCTTCAAATATAATTTCACAAATTAATTTTTTATCTTATTTTAGGTCAGAGGTCAATCCACTATCTTATTTTGAACAAAGAACAACTATGGTTATTCCAGACAGTGCGTCTTGGGTTGTCAAAATTTGATTGAAATCTCTCTACTCTATCCCTTTCAAAAATTTTAAAGTACTTCTTTATCAGCTAGATTCCTTTCTAGTTAAATCAACAGAAATTACTTCTATATTTATATAGTTATACTATTACACAGTTATACTCTACAAATATTTGGAACATCTATTATTTACTGTGAATATATAAAATATATTGATTATAAAAATATATTTCATGAGTATATTTATACACTTGCATAGAGATTTTAAATATGTTTCTATACCCAAAAAGAAAAATATCTTTAATTCAAAGACTTGCTAAAACAAACCAATAAATTTAAATATGACGTCTTAGCATATATCATATAAAAACATTTTATCGTCTATAGCATCATGTCTGGCACTTCTAGAAACACCCATAACTCTTCGAGTCCTTACCATGAACTTATAAAAAAAATCTTTGAGTCCATTTCTAAAACTAGAATAAAAATTGAAAAAGAAAAGACTTTACATTAAAACATTTTAATTTTCCATTATAATATACCTGACAAAGGACAGATGTGGGTGGGTCATCTGACTTGAATGTTCAAGGTGTGGTTGGGCTTCTGCTTGGATGAAGGTATATCCTTGGAATCCTTTAGAGACACTGGCTACTGGAATGGGCTTTTGAGAAGGATCCGCCATTAATGTAATTTCTTGTTTAGGCTCCATGTGAGTTTGAGGACGTGGCCATTTACTTCTCCCGGGAGGAGTGGGACTGTTTAAAGGAAGAAGAGAAGGAGCTTTACAGGGATGTGATGATGGAGAATTACCAGAGCCTCAGCTCTCTGGGTAAGAAAGTCTCGCCCTCCTTCACGGGCAGCTTCATACAAAACATCTTCTATTGCTGCTGGATCAGAAGATCTTCCTTTGTATTTTCCTCTTATCATACAGGTTGGATCCGTGTGACGCCCTCGATCATATTGAACCTCGAAAGAGATGAAAAGCCTTTTGTGAGGACACAGCAGGAACATAAAGAGCCAGAGAATCCTGTGAATACGGCTCTGGGTTAGTATTACAAGCAGGTTCTCGGCAAAACCAAAACACAACCTCCATATAACTGGATTTTCGGCTGAGATGCACGTTAGCAGGAGACCTTTCCCCTAACCACACGATATATAGATATATATTTTTTATAGCTGCGTGAAGGCTTGGAATACTTTTGATTCCTTAATAAACACGTCAAGGAGATGGCTAGCATCTTTCATGCAAGGTCAAACGAAGAACTCTTTAAAAAGTATAAAGCTAACAAAACCAGGACCTTGAGAGGGAAACAGACAAGAGCTTACAGTATGGAGACACATATGCAAAACTTCTACATGATGCACATACATACACCGCAGCCACCAAAAAGAAATGGCCTAATCTGGAAGCTACAGGTTGTCCATCAGAACATCAGTGAGGTCCAAGAACCTTACTAACACATCGAGGAAATGGGTAGAATCTTTCATGGAACATTAAACAACTCTTTAAAATATTCTAACAAAATCTACAAAGGATATTTAACCCTATACAAGATCATGGCATGGTACAGGTCGCCGAAGTGTTGTTGCATCCCTGTTACATAAACAGAAAGGAGGGGGACCCAGCCAAGGCCATAAAGAGTTGAAGAAAAGGGGAAAAAAGGAGAGGTAGATTAATAATGTTACTGTGTGTACATATTTTTCTTTACCCTGTATTTTTTTCAGATACCGCCGTGAGCAGAAAGTATGGGAAAGGTCGTCAGATGGACAGAAATTCACTACTCATGAAGGAGGAGGAGGAATCCATTGAAATAAATCCATCTATAAAGCAAAAACGTCCCAAGAAATCCAGTATGTCTGCTAATAAGAAAGCACAAAGGAAAGAAAAGACATTTACATGTCCTGAATGTGGGAAAAGCTTTAAATATAGATCACGTCTGCTCACGCACCAGAGAAATCACACATCAGATAAGCCTTTTTCATGCTCTGACTGTGGGAAGTGTTTTAAGTCTAAATACGAACTGACTATACATCAGAGAACTCACACAGGAGAGAGACCGTATTCGTGTTCAGAATGTGGGAAATGTTTTAGCCGCAGCTCAACTCTTGCAATCCATCAGAATTTTCACTCGGGAGAGCAGCCTTTTGCATGTACTGAATGCGGGAAGCGTTTTTGCTATTTGCAACAGTTTGTTAAGCACCAGAAAACTCACTCGGGAGAGAAACCTTTTTCATGTTCTGAGTGTGGGAAATGTTTTACCCAGAGCTCAGATCTTTATTTACATTTTAGAACTCACACTGGAGAGAAGCCTTTTTCTTGTTCTGACTGTGGGAAATCTTTTAGGCGTAACTCAGATCTTGTTGGACATCTGACAACTCACACGGGCGATAAGCCTTTTACGTGTTCGGAGTGCGGAAAAGGTTTTGGTTATAGGTCAGCTCTTATTGCACATCAGAGAATTCACACAGGTGAGAAGCCTTTTTCATGTCCTGAATGTCGGAAAAGTTTTACCACTAGTGCAGCTCTTTGTTCACATCAGAGAACGCACACGGGAGAGAAACCTTACCCGTGTACTGTATGTGGAAAGCGTTTTAGCCAAATCTCAGCTGTTAATTCACATCAGAGAATGCACACGGGAGAGAAACCTTACCCGTGTACTGTATGTGGAAAGCGTTTTAGCCATAGCTCCGCTGTTAATTCACATCAGCGAATTCACACAGGAGAGAAACCTTATTCGTGTACCATATGTGGGAGAGGGTTTAGCCAAAGTTCAGCTCTTAAAACACATCAGAGAGTTCACACAGGAGAGAAGCCTTTTTCATGTTCTGACTGCGGGAAATGTTTTACCTGCAACGCACATCTTGTTCTACATCAGAGAATTCACACAGGAGAGAAACCTTATTTGTGTACCATATGTGGGAGAGGATTTAGCCAAAGTTCAGCTCTTAATACACATCAGAAAGTTCACACAGGAGCGAAGCCTTTTTCGTGTTCTGATTGCGGGAAATGTTTTACCTGCAACCCACATCTTGTTCTACATTAGAGAACTCACACAGGAGAGAAGCCTTTTTCATGTCTCTTGTGTGGGAGATGTTTCAGTCATCGCTCAGCATTGGTCAAGCATCAGATAATACACACCCGATAGACTCCCTATTTGTGTACTGAATGTGGGAAAAGGTTTTCCTCCCGCTTGTTTTGTTGCACTTGGGGATGAAAATCCTTTTTCCTGTTCTGAATGTGGGAAATGTTTTGTTTTGTTTGTACCCAACGTTCAGTGCTTGTTAGGCTGAAAAAAACAGGTGCGTCCATCGTGTTCAGCGTAAGGTGATGTCTGCTGAGCCTCCACACCAAATATCCAGAAAATTATGCCAGAAAAATAAAGTATTTGGCTCTGATGAATAGTTTTCCCAATTAAGGACTGGCACGGAAATTAACCCCTTTAGTGTTGAGGATTTGTGGGAGGCGCCCTATGTATTCCATGCATTAATTTCCTCCCTGAAGCCTTTGAAGTGAATAAATGCAGCCAGTTACATGTGTGGTTGCATTGACCTATATGTGCTGTTTGTGATGGTCACATGATCCACAGCCTGAGATTCTGGGCAGAGACTTAGCATACACGAGTCCTAGGAGGAACCTATGCACTGCTCAGACATTGTATAGATCTCAAATCTCTTCAGGCTCCTTTGATTATGTCAGCCTTAATTTAATTTAATCTTTAATTGATAGAGTCTGCTCTTTCTAACGAGATGTCACTTGTTCATATAGAATGCAGGAGTTTTTATAGAATTGCTAAAAAAAACCTGCTGGAAGAGTTAACTGTTTAACTGGGGCTTAGCAGGGCTGTAATTCAGCCTCTGTCTTCCCCACTGGTTTACTTACTGAAACAGCATACTGTAAAATCAAAAGTACTGACACTCCCCTTTAAAATGAGTTGTCACTTGCCCCCCTTAGAACCAGATGATCACCATTTGAAGGTGACTACCTGCCCCCTATGAATGGCTGGGATATTTTAGGCCTTATTCCATCGTGGACGTTAGCATGGAGACAGTAAGCAGGATAATGTGCACTTGTAGATTTTTCCATACTGTCTCTTATTCAAAGAGAGCTGCATTTGCCACCGACTTGATACGGTGCAATTTCGTGGCAATTCGGCTAGTCAGCTGGCAAGTCACCAAATATTGGCCAATTGCCAGCGAAATACGGTGGAATTCGGCAACCTTCGGTGGCAAGGAGAACTAATGTTTAATCTATTCAGAGGACACTGAACAGTTTCGTTCGACGGTTTAAACAGGTGAATCCCATAGGTTTCAATGTAAAAAAAATCCTGTTTTTATACATTTTCTATTCAACTATTTATTCTTTTCGTTTGCTGCAAAAAGTCTATTTCGTTTTTTAGAATTTTTAGGCATTTTTCTGCATTTTTTTCAGTGACATTTTCCATTCATATTTTTTTGTTAAATGGCGTTTTCTTTTTTCTGTAATAGACATCTTTTATTATTATTCATAGGACCTTATTATTTCCATGCATTGTTTTTGGTTTATATGCCTTTTAAATATTGTTTGGCGGCTGATCGGCTTTTTTCGGTAGCGGTCTATCGGATGTGTTAGGTGAAATTCCGGTGCTGTCTGAATAACTACCTATGTTAACATGCTATTCTGGGGAAGGTGCGATCTCAGCACCTCACCCCGGAACGCAGCACTAGCTTCCCTGATACCTGCAGTAGCGCTTCTGCGTCACCATGAGTATCAGCTCCTGTAGTCCATAGAACTCCATGGAGGCTTCTGGGCCGTAAACTCTGCGTGACCTCTCTCTCGTGAGATTGTGGAGGGAGACTAGGAACTATTTCGTCCCAGTGTCACTCTGTTCCAGGAAGAAGAAGTGGCTGATTTCTCCGCCCTTTTCACTGTGGGATGAGAGGCGAGTATGGGATTTATAGGGGGGATTTTTAGAGCATGTTAAATGATTTTCCATTTGCAGAATCATTTAACACCAGCTTTTAGAAGGTGCTGAAACTTTACATTTATGGCCTAAAAAATTGCACCGACACTTAGGAATATCTCACTTGTCGAGACGGTAAAATTAGATTGCGCCCCCCCATGTTAAGTATAGGAGACGCAAGGTGCAGTAAGCTCGCGCGAGCTGATTTCACCCATGTAGCGTCAACTATGGAATATCCATGGCAGACGTTAAACTTCTCCTAGCGCTAACGATTACATATCAAGAAGCTACATTAGCACCAGCTATGTTATAGAGCCCTGTATTTTAATGGGGTGCACAGGCTTGCAGCTTATATCTCCTAATGGGCTTTAGTTAGAGGTTGACACCTCTCCTTTGAAAGTAGACAGGTTGATATCTTGTATGAGGGGGTCACATGACTCCAACTTACAGTTAGAGTAGAAATGTTGATAAACGTGGTGTTGAGACTCATTTAAGGGGTTAACCTCTAACATAACCATCATAAATCAGATTCAGGAGGGTTTGTATCCCCTCTGTGGCCCTCCATAATACACACGGTGTGCCAGAAGGGGCGACAGACCCAAGCGGCACATCAGGAGGTGCGGCACCAACTATGTGGATCGGATGCCGACCACGTCACTTCATTGCCGTCAGCATCTGACCTCAGTCATCCTTCTGATTGTACTTTGCGAGCCACATTCAGCGTCCTAGAGGGGAAACTCTCTCCTATGTATGTGTGGGGACGTCTGATCTGTGCTGGCATATTATAGATGGCGTGCTGGCTTTTCCACCCCAAGCTGTGACACGTCACACCACCTGCACAGGGGAAGCATGAGACCCCTTATATGAAAGCATTTTTCCAGAGACCAAAATTACATTGATCTGGGGGGGGGGGGATTGGGCTAAAATGCCCCGAAAAAGCATATTTTCGGCCAGAAGCTTTTAAAACAGCCGAAGTTTAAAAATCCTATCTTTAAAAACTTCCCGTCTGATTTTCCCACTTTCCGTCCCTTGATATACGTTTATCAGCTCCAATTCAGCACTTGATTATTCTTTTCCGGAAATCTGCTGACTGATACCTTCAACGTGAACAGTTAAAGTTGAAATTTCCGTGGAAAAGTACATCTGCGAGAGCCGATATTTGAGCGGAATGTTTACCGGGAATGGAAATGTCAGTATTACCTTATTTAAATATCAGGAACCCAAAAATGGTTGAATTGCAGCTGAAAAAGCTGCCGATTTTGGTGATCAGACCGAATTAAATCGATCCCGTGATCCTTGAGCGCGGTTTCCCGTCTTTCTGATGAGCTGTGTCTTTATTGTATTATAGAAAACTGTGGGCGAGGAATGACTTTCATTACCAAAAAGTTGTACCAGTGTACCTCTCTGTTAGCGGGAAGAATAATGTATGTTTGAAATGTAGCTTTTATTAAAAATAAACACCAGAGAACCACCCGAGACAGTCATCCATTACTAGGCACCATCTCTAAATTCTTCCCTATGTTCCTGTGTATTACTATATGATGTGCTGTCCCCATCTGGGTTTGGACATTTTTTCGGAAGCCACATGGATGAAGGTCCCCTTAGTGTGGATGTATATAAACGGGGGCAAGGAGTCTGGAGAGTCCCAAGCGACCAGCGGCCGGACAGGCAGCTCCATCATGAAAAGGAATCCCTGGGCCTTGGCATTCACTTACGGAGTGTTCCCTGGCATGTTGTGGGGTGGCTCCAGTGGCCCCCAGATTCAAGGTGGGAAACTCTCAGTAAATATGAAATGAATAACCTGAATTGGCGCAAATATTGCTCTCTGGGGTCCTGGGATCTCACATGTACATAGGATAAATAATAAACAATAATAGTGCAACACAGTGGGTATAAAAATATTAGAATATATATAGTTGATATCCCACTCACAAATAAAGAGCCCAAGCACTGGCTCTCAGTGGGTCCAGACGTTTTAGTAGATTGCCTTCAGATTTCTCAGGTGACCCCCCACCTTATTAAGGATATTCCGTCCAAGATCATGCAGTAGGAAACAGAAAGAAAAGAACTCCTTGTGCAGATCTGCTAAAATCACGATGCAATATACTGGAGGTTTCGTACTCACATTTTGAGGAGCTCACATAAACTCTTGGATATGCGCCCATGGGTTTTTTCAGATAAGGAAACCCAAAAGAAAGCCACCAAGGATCCAAAAGATGGCACAGCGAAAACAGGATTGGAGATAAAAAATAAAAATTTATTAAGACATAGCTAAAACAAACCTGGAAGTTGGCCAGGACTCCAAGCCCCTGCTGGATTACATGGGGGGGATTAAACACACACAGCAATGGGGATTTCACCTGCCAGGACTCCCAACCCCTGCTGGATTATATGGAGGGGATTAAACACACACAGCAATGGGGATTTCACCTGCCAGGACTCCCAACCCCTGCTGGATTATACGGAGGAGATTAAACACACACAGCAATGGGGATTTCACCTGCCAGGACTCCCAGCCCCTGCTGGATTATATGGAGGGGGATTAAACACACACAGCAATGGGGATTTCACATGCCAGGACTCCCAACCATTGCTGGATTATATGGAGGGGATTAAACACACACAGCAATGGGGATTTCACCTGCCAGGACTCCCAACCCCTGCTGGATTATATGGAGGGGATTAAACACACACAGCAATGGGGATTTCACCTGCCAGGACTCCCAACTCCTGCTGGATTATACGGAGGGGATTAAACACACACAGCAATGGGGATTTCACCTGCCAGGACTCCCAGCCCCTGCTGGATTATATGGAGGGGGATTAAACACACACAGCAATGGGGATTTCACCTGCCAGGACTCCCAGCCCTTGCTGTATTATATGGGGGGGATTAAACACACACAGCAATGGGGATTTCACCTGCCAGGACTCCCAACCCCTGCTGGATTATATGGAGGGGATTAAACACACACAGCAATGGGGATTTCACCTGCCAGGACTCCCAGCCCCTGCTGGATTATATGGAGGAGGATTAAACACACACAGCAATGGGGATTTCACATGCCAGGACTCCCAACCCTTGCTGGATTATATGGAGGGGATTAAACACACACAGCAATGGGGATTTCACCTGCCAGGACTCCCAGCCCCTGCTGGATTATATGGGGGGGATTAAACAAACAGCAATGGGGATTTCACCTGCCAGGACCCCCAGCCCCTGCTGGATTATATGGAGGGATTAAACACACACAGCAATGGGGATTTCACCTGCCAGGACTCCCAGCCCCTGCTGGATTATATGGAGGGGATTAAACACACACAGCAATGGGGATTTCACCTGCCAGGACTCCCAGCCCCTGCTGGATTATATGGAGGGGATTAAACACACAGCAATGGGGATTTCACCTGCCAGGACTCCCAACCATTGCTGGATTATATGGAGGGGATTAAACACACACAGCAATGGGGATTTCACCTGCCAGGACTCCCAGCCCTTGCTGTATTATATGGGGGGATTAAACACACAGCAATGGGGATTTCACCTGCCAGGACTCCCAACCCCTGCTGGATTATATGGAGGGGATTAAACACACACAGCAATGGGGATTTCACATGCCAGGACTCCCAACCCTTGCTGGATTATATGGAGGGGATTAAACACACACAGCAATGGGGATTTCACCTGCCAGGACTCCCAGCCCCTGCTGGATTATATGGGGGGGATTAAACAAACAGCAATGGGGATTTCACCTGCCAGGAACCCCAGCCCCTGCTGGATTATATGGAGGGATTAAACACACACAGCAATGGGGATTTCACCTGCCAGGACTCCCAGCCCCTGCTGGATTATATGGAGGGGATTAAACACACAGCAATGGGGATTTCACCTGCCAGGATTTCCAGCCCCTGCTGGGTTAAATGGAGGGGATTAAACACAAACAGCAATGGGGATTTCACCTGCCAAAACTCCCAGCCCCTGCTGGATTATATGGAGGGGATTAAACACACACAGCAATGGGGATTTCACAGCCCCTGCTGGATTATATGGGGAGGAATTAAACACACACAGTAATGGGGATTTCACCTGCCAGGACTCCCAGCCCCTGCTGGATTATTTGGAGGGATTAAACACACACAGCAATGGGGATTTCACAGCCCCTGCTGGATTATATGGGGAGGAATTAAACACACACAGTAATGGGGATTTCACCTGCCAGGACTCCCAGCCCCTGCTGGATTATATGGAAGGGATTAAACATTAAACACACACAGCAATGGGGATTTCAACTGCCAGGACTCCCAGCCCCTGCTGGATTATATGGAGGGATTAAACACACACAGCAATGGGGATTTCACCTGCCAGGATTCGCAGCCCCTGCTGGATTATATGGAGGGGATTAAACGCACACAGCAATGGGGATTTCACAGCCCCTGCTGGATTATATGGGGAGGAATTAAACACACACAGCAATGGGGATTTCACCTGCCAGGACTCCCAGCCCATGCTGCATTATATGGAGGGATTAAACACACACAGCAATGGGGATTTCACCTGCCAGGACTCCCAGCCCCTGCTGGATTATATGGAGGGGATTAAACACACACAGCAATGGGGATTTCACCTGCCAGGACTCCCAGCCTTTGCTGGATTATATGGAGGGGATTAAACACACACAGCAATGGGGATTTCACAGCCCCTACTGGATTATATGGGGAGGAATTAAACAGACACAGCAATGGGGATTTCACCTGCCAGGACTCCCAACCCCTGCTGGATTATATGGAGGGGATTAAACACACACAGCAATGGGGATTTCACCTGCCAGGACTCCCAGCCCCTGCTGGATTATATGGAGGGGATTAAACACACACAGCAATGGGGATTTCACCTGCCAGGACTCCCAGCCTTTGCTGGATTATATGGAGGGGATTAAACACACACAGCAATGGGGATTTCACAGCCCCTACTGGATTATATGGGGAGGAATTAAACAGACACAGCAATGGGGATTTCACCTGCCAGGACTCCCAACCCCTGCTGGATTATATGGAGGGGATTAAACACACAGCAATGGGGATTTCACCTGCCAGGACTCCCAGCCCCTGCTGGATTATATGGAGGGATTAAACACACACAGCAATGGGGATTTCACCTGCCAGGACTCCCAGCCCCTGCTGGATTATATGGAGGAGATTAAACACACGCAGCAATGGGGATTTCACCTGCCAGGACTCCCAGCCCCTGCTGGGTTAAATGGAGGGGATTAAACACACACAGCAATGGGGATTTCACCTGCCAAAACTCCCAGGCCCTGCTGGATTATATGGAGGGGATTAAACACACAGAGCAATGAGGATTTCACAGCCCCTGCTGGATTATATGGGGAGAAATTAAACACACACAGCAATGGGGATTTCACCTGCCAGGACTCCCAGCCCCTGCTGGATTATATGGAGGGATTAAACACACACAGCAATGGGGATTTCACCTGCCAGGATTTGCAGCCCCTGCTGGATTATATGGAGGGGATTAAACGCACACAGCAATGGGGATTTCACAGCCCCTGCTGGATTATATGGGGAGGAATTAAACACACACAGCAATGGGGATTTCACCTGCCAGGACTCCCAGCCTTTGCTGGATTATATGGAGGGGATTAAACACACACAGCAATGGGGATTTCACAGCCCCTACTGGATTATATGGGGAGGAATTAAACAGACACAGCAATGGGGATTTCACCTGCCAGGACTCCCAACCCCTGCTGGATTATATGGAGGGGATTAAACACACAGCAATGGGGATTTCACCTGCCAGGACTCCCAGCCCCTGCTGGATTATATGGAGGGATTAAACACACACAGCAATGGGGATTTCACCTGCCAGGACTCCCAGCCCCTGCTGGATTATATGGAGGAGATTAAACACACGCAGCAATGGGGATTTCACCTGCCAGGACTCCCAGCCCCTGCTGGATTATATGGAGGGGATTAAACACACACAGCAATGGGGATTTCCCCTGCCAGGACTCCCAGCCCCTGCTGGATTATATGGGAGGAATTAAACACACACCGCAACAACAACACACTGACAGGGTTAATACACTCCAATGCAAATTACCCTCTATAGAAAAGAAAATATGTAGATACACCTACTGAGGAAGCGATTGTAATCGCGAAACACGTTTAGGTGTACTACTTATTTATTTTAATAAATTTACTTGCAAAACTTACAAAAAAACTTCAGTTTATTTGCCTTGTGAAGGATCCTGCTTGGAGATTAGGAGATCCGGTGCTCCTGAAAGTCACCGGCTGTTGATTACATCAAGTGTCTGATTTAGACACCCAAAAATGTGAGTTTACTCCCTCAAATTTTTTTACCAATAAGTGCAAACCGAATTGCTGCGCTATGATTTATTTTTGTTTTATTTAAGGAGTATATCTACATTTAAAGACACTAAGAAGGAAAAAAGACAGAGAGAGCACTATCATTGTTGGAAGAAGCGCTGACTCAGCCATATTTTCGTTCCTATTCTACTATATCGATGGTTTTGGATATACCATCAAATGGCGAGAGACAGCGGCTGATCCACCTTTTAAACTTTCCTTAAGATCATTTGAAATTGACATATCATTGACATTTTATTGACTTTATTTATTTGTTTGAATTTATGTTTTTTCCTTCTATTCTATATACCAAGGTTTTGTTTTTTTTGTATGTTGTAAAACTGGTTTACGTTCCATCGCTACGTGGCGCCATACAATTCAGTATTTTCTTTCGAAATTAACCTCTATCCCTTACAGGGTTAATACTCACCAGTGTAGAAGAAAAAATGTGCGATGCAGACGCCGTTTTTGGTTGTTAGTTTTAACCCAAACCTTTGTATCATGTGATTTGCAGCTGAATAGGATAAATGCAACCCACTCTCTCCAATGGTTACTAATAGATGTTTTTATGGTTTTAAATGTTAATACTCACCAGGTAGACAGAGATTACTCTCCAGCACTATATTATACAGTTAACAGGAAAATATAGTCAGAGAGATACATAAATAGGCAGAATATAGACAGGCGTGAGGCCACCCACTTCCAGTCCCTAGGACACGTGCTTCTCTATGGAGACCTCAACGCCAGGACAGGAAGAGAAAAGGACTATGTGACCTCAGATGGGAACACATACATTTTGGGAGCCGCAAACTACTGTCAGGAATCAATACAGGCGCAAAGAAACAGCTATGACAATACAACCAACAAGAGTGGAAGAAAATTGCTGAATTTGTGTCGGAGTCTCGGGCTCTACATCCTTAATGGCCGCACCAAGGGAGACTCTCTGGGAAGGTATACCTTAAGCTCCCATGTAGGAAACAGTGTGGTCGACTATGCAATCACGGATATGAACTCCACTCACATCAACGCCTTCACCGTCACCCCACAAACACACCTGTCAGACCACAGCCAACTACTGCTTTATATTAAATCCTCAAACAAACCATCCTCAAAACCCCATCAGAGCGGACTGTACAACCTCCCACCATCATCAGGGCCGGATTAAGATCTCTATGGGCCTGGAGCTGAAGATTTTGGTGGCTTTTTTTGGATTTTAGTGAAATGAAAACATATGTTAGGTTATTTAATAGTGCAGATACAGGTACATCTAACCAGGCAGATACGGTGTGAGGACATTTACATTCAGATTTCATTTAAAGCGTATAAAATTATTTTTTCACATTTTATCATCCAAACCTTTGTGGTTATATATTCTATAGGGCATTCTTGTTAAAGTGAAATGGGAACCTGTTACTGCATTTTTCTGAGACAATATACAATTGTAACCAAAAAAATGAAATATTTCCCTTGTGTTTTTTGAATAATATGACTATGTATAAAACACTGATCTTGCTCCCAGTGTGGGAAATGAGAAGGTGAGTAATGGCAGTGGTATTGCTCAATTTATACGTGACAAATGGACAATGCCATCACTTCGGAACTGAAAATTAATAGATAAAAAAAGTTTTTTTTGTTTTCCTTTCTTTTAGATTTTACATGGTCATGTTTGGTATTAATGCAAAGGCCAGACGCTGACCTGTCCAATGACACCTCCCTTGACCTTGTGAGGTGTAAAGATTAGTGACGCAGGGTTCCAAAGTCCCTCCCAGTGCACTTTCCTGCAGTGCGGCTGTTTAGGTTTTGGTGTAACAATTCGTAATAACGGATCGTGCCATCACCTCCAAACTTGAGACGGTGAGTTAGTGCAGCATCATTGTTCACTATAATTGAAAAGTGGAAAGTATTGTTAGAAAGAAAAATATAAAGAAATATTTATTATTCTATTTTTATTGTTACATAAAACCTGGCCATGTTTGGTATCGCTGGCAAGGCCATGCACTGGCCTTTCCAGCGATACCTCACATGACCCTGTAGCTGCTATGGTGTTGGAGATAATTAAGTCCAAATGTCCATCAATGCAGACATTAGTTTTTTTCTCTGGGCCTATTCTGGGGCATGGGCCTGGAGCTGCTGCTCCATCTGCCCCTATGTTAATCCGGCCCTGACCATCATTCAAATGGACCAGACACTCTACCATAGCTTACAGAGAGGTCATCAACAGACCCGACATTTAAGATCAGCTAACAGACTTTCAAAACCATACCTATGTACTAAGTCCCCAGGGGGTGAACCAAGCAGCAAAGGACCTCCACAGCATACTACACACCATCGCAGAGACCTCCAACATTAATAAAGTCAACTTCAAGAAATCATCCAATAAACAACCCAATAAATGGTTTGACAAGGAATGCAGAATACTAAGAAACAACCTACGAACAGCCTCAAATAAAAAACACAGAGACCCCGACAACATCGACCTGAGGATCACTCATGGTGTCCTGCAGAAAAACTATAAACAAATTCTCAAAAAGAAAAAACAAAACTTCATCTCCCAAAACCTTCAACAACTGGAAGAGGCTCTTCAGGAAAACGCTTTCTGGGAAACCTGGAGTCAAATCGGCTCAGGATCCAAGAAAAATCACCTCCACATCCAAAATGGCAACATCTGGCTCAACTACTTCAAGAGCCTGTACAAAGACATTCCCAAAGAGGAGCTAACTGGGGAACAGGAACACATCAGAAGACTACATGAACTGGACGAAAAAAATCAAGGATTTCCAAAACCCGTTAGATACACCCATTACACCACCAAGAAGTAGCAGAAAAAATTCAAGATCTGCGAAGTAAAAAAGCCAGCGGGATGGATGGAATTCTTCCAGAGATGATTAAACACGGCTCTCCAGAAGTACACACCGCAATATGTAAAGTTTTCAACCTGGTCCTGAGTGTTGGATTCTACCCTCAAGTATGGAACCAAGGCCTCATAACACCATCCATAAGAATGGAGACCAATATGATCCAGCCAACTACAGAGGGATATGTGTCAGCAGCATACTGGGAAAACTGTTCAATAGTATCCAGAACAAAAGAATCCTCACCTTCCTGACACAGCATAACGTCCTCAACAGAAGCCAAGTGGGGCTCATGCCAAACCATCACACTACAGATCACATCTACACCCTGCACAGTCTTATCAAGGACCATGTCCACAATACAAAACATGGGAAAATATTTGCCTGCTTTGAGGACTTTAAGAAGGCCTTTGACTCAGTGTGGCATCCAGGGCTTTTCCTCAAACTACTGGAGAGTGGAATAGGAGGGAAAACATATGACGTCATCAAGAGCTCATATAATGAAAACTTCTGCAGCATAAAGGTGAATGGGAAGAGAACAGAGTACTTCCGGCAGACTCGTGGAGTCAGACAAGGCTACAACTTAAGTCCAACCCTCTTTAACATCTACATCAATGGACTGGCTGAAGCTCTAGAATCCACCTCAGCACTAGGACTAACTCTACATGACACCGAGGTGAAGTTCCTGTTGTATGCAGATGACCTCCTATTACTGTCACCAACAGAGAGAGGTCTACAAGACAGCCTGGAAGTGCTGGAAAAATACAGTGCGGCATGGGCACTACCCATCAACCAAAAGAAAACAAAGGTTATGGTTTTCCAAAGGAAGAACGCAAAAACCAAGAGTTCCTGTTTCACACTTAATGACTGCACTCTTGAGGAAGCCAACAGCTACACATACCTCGGCCTAGAAACAAACCGATCGGGAAGTTTCAAACCAGCCATAGAGGCCCTAAGAGACAAGGCGTGTAGAAACTTCTATGCCATCAGGAAAAAACTCTACAAACTAAAACCGCCTGTAAGAGTCTGGCTTAAAATCTTTGGTAGCGTCATCACTCCAATCCTCCTTTATGGCAGTGAAGTTTGGGGCCCCATCACCTACCCTGACCAACCCAAATGGGACACCAGCACAACAGAAATATTCCATCTGGAATTCTGCAAGCACCTCCTCCAAGTCCATCGGAGCACCTCTAACAATGCTTGCCAGGCCGAGCTTGGCAGACTCCTCTTACTTCTTGCAGTACAGAAGAGGGCGCTATCATACTGGGACCACCTAAACATCAGCAGCCTCAACTCATACCACCATAAAGCCCTACTGGCCAGCAAGGACCACCCCAAACCATGTGTGCTGCAACAACTCATATCCACCCTGATCATCCAAAGCCCCCATGAATGCAACCTGACAAAATATCGAATAAAGGCCCTAATTAACGATTCCAGGGAAAACTATATCAGAGAATGGAGACATGATATAGCAAACTCCCAGAAACTCACTATTTACCAATCCTTACAGAGGGAATACAAACTGGCCCCATACCTGTAGCTACTACAAGACCCCAAGGACAGACAGATCCTGAGCCAGTACAGACTGAGCGCCCACAGCCTGGAAATCCAATCAGGGCGGCATAGACAGACCTACAAGCCCAGGGAGAATAGACTGTGCCAGCATTGTGACCAGGGGGCCCTGGAAGATGAGGTCCACTTCCTCCTACAGTGCCCCAAGTACTCAGCACTGAGGGACACTCACTTCCAGAGACTCTCCGCTCTCATCCCGGACTTCACCTCTATAGAAGAGACGAGGAAACTCCACATCATACTGGGAGAAGAGACGAGGAAACTCCACATCATACTGGGAGAAGAGACGAGGAAACTCCACATCATACTGGGAGAAGAGACGAGGAAACTCCACATCATACTGGGAGAAGAGGAGCCGGCAGTGAAAATATCTGCCCAATACGTCACAGAATGTCACAGACTGAGAGGAACATGAGAGATCCCCAACACGGACTGGCCCCATCCCCCTTCACATTATCCCTTACCCCTGATAATGTCCATGGACTTGCCCATTCCCCCCCATATATGTCCCACTACCCCCCCCTCCACCCCATATGCTTTGGCAATGCTAAAATGTATTTGGTCCTGCCAATAAAGCTTCTTTTGATTTTTTTTTGATTGACAGGCAGATGGAGATACATAGACAGGAATATATAGGAGATATATAGACAGGGAGATACACAGGCAGGCAGATATATATATAGACAGACAGGGGGGTACATAGGCAGGAAGATATATAGACAAACAGGGAGATACACAGGCAGGAAGATAAAGAGGCAGGCTGATATATAGACAGACGGAGATACACAGGCAGGCTGATATATAGACATACAAGGAGATACACAGGCAGGGAGATACACAGGCAGGAGATATATAGACAGGGAGATACACAGGCAGGCAGATATATATAGAAATTGAACTAATCGTTCAGAGTATTCGGCGCTGTCTATTTATGTGAGGAAAACTGATCAATTTTGCTGCTCACCTATTAGGCGTACCTTTCACCGTCCAAAATCTCAAAGAAAAAATACAAACAAATGTATTTACAGGGAGCACAACACATATATTAATACAAAGATAAATGTAAAGATGAACTTAGCTTAGAAATATCAGAACAAGATCGGGCCTTCCCATTCAGAAAAAACAGAAATATGATATCATTGTCCTATATGAAAAGAGAAATTTATCGCGTAGTACAGTACGGTAGGTATCACAAATATAATAGTGAAGATGATCACACTCACAAAGATGGAGCCCCCAGTGGCTCATAAAATAGGCCTTTAGGTCTCTTATTGGAGGGGGACCTCGCCCACGTGCAGATGTCCTTTAATTTTCCTTATGATGGTGTGATGCACCTCAAACGAAAAGCATATTGCTATGGTGCATTATCGTAGGCAGATAGATGTATGTAAATAAAAATGATCAACTCACGTGGTTCAGAGCCTTCTGGGATGATGGCTCTGTAAATAAAGCATATGGACCTCTAGGTGATTAGAGGGGGTCCTTCCTCCAGTTGAATGGATGTGAATCCAAAAAATTCCCAAAATGAGGAAAGTAGATGGATTGGATAAAAGTAAATAAAATTTTAATAAATCAGATAATAAACATAAAATCCGAAAATAAATCCGAAAATAAATACGAACAAAATCCGAAACGCGTTTCACTTGCATTCTGCAAGCCTCCTCAGTCGGTAATGAAATACTGTTCAGTATCGCCGTTTAAATAGACCTCCCATTCGTTGATTAATTGATTGATGCGGTTCACCTGGTCGAAACGAACGATCGTTATTTTCAATTTCCTGGAGATCGTGATGTATTTCCGATTTCTCTCCAGCCAATCGAACGTACTTTCGTTTTCGTTAGAACGATGCGCATGCGTAGTTCGTAATTTCTTTCGTTCCGAGACATTAGGAACAAAAGCCCCAAATATTTCATTCTGAGTATACATAACATAGAAGGTGACAGGATACATTATGTTCTCAACCGTTGATTATCTATAGGGAGTAAATGTATAAGTGAAAAGCGAATATATGGAAAAATGACCCAAATACGAAAATAAAATCCGATACGAATAATGTCACCTAGATACGAAAATACGAATAAACGAAAAACGAAAAAATATATAACGAAAAGAAAAATATATACAACAAATCTACTTTAAAATTAAAATACTCAATTAAAAAAGTGACATACTTCAAAATCGGTATTTAGACCTCTAGGAACTAGAGTGTCCAAATAATAAATCCATCTCATTTCGGTCTTAATCATTTTACAGTGGAGGTCTTCCCCTCTCCATTGACTTGACACTTTCTCAATGGCATAAAATTGAGTACCTCTAGGGTCACAGTTATGTGATTCTTTATAATGCAATGGTACACTATGTTTTTCATTGCCATTACATATATTGTTCATATGCTCGTTAATTCTAACATACAGATGACGTGAAGTTTGACCTATATATATCTTATTACATGGGCATTTTATTAAATAGACCACATTCTTAGAATGACAAGTTAATATTGATTTAATTCTAAATTCCTTTCCTCCTTCTATGGCACTAAATTGTCGAATTAATCTTTTATGGTTATCAGTTTTGCGGCAGGCTATAAAAGATTAATTCGACAATTTAGTGCCATAGAAGGAGGAAAGGAATTTAGAATTAAATCAATATTAACTTGTCATTCTAAGAATGTGGTCTATTTAATCAAATGCCCACGTAATAAGATATATATAGACGTATTCTTGGGGAGCGCAGAAAGAAGTAAATAAATGGAGGTTCTTGCACAGACCAGGTTGCAGAGAATGAGATGAATCCAATATTTACACTATAGTAAAAGAAAAAAGACAATCGTGCAATACTGCATGTACATGAATATAAACAGGTAGAAGGTTGGAAAGAGCCACTCACAAACGGGGAACCAATAGGTTCATGTAGGGCGCAGGTAAGCCTCTATGGGGGGCTTCTCCCATCAGATGATTCTTGATATATACGGATGATGTTATGCTCCAAGTTAATTCGCGAAGCAAGTTTTTTGTCTCTATCCGAATGAAAGACTCACGCATGCGCAATGAAAGGCGACACATCCGGCTTCAACACAGCGTTCGGAAGAGGACATACGTCATCAGAGGGCTCTGAGAACCTTTTGGAACGCACACTGCGCGTCTGACACGCACGCCACCTGAGAAGCATTCCGTTTTCGGACTGAAAGGACTATAAATAACCTCCGTTTACAGCTATGAAACTACCGACTGATGAAACTCGCAGACTAGCGAGGGAAAAGCGTCTCGGATTCTACTTTATTTATTTTTGGATTTTATTACTTTTGTATTTTCAGATCTTATATTTGGTTTGGTTTTTGTTTATATTTTTGTTTATTTTATCCTTTGCCATTTTATATTTGTTATTCTTGCTTTTAACAATAAATCCCCTTTTAACTTTATTTGGGAACCTTTTAATTTTGGTAACAACCGACTTCCTCCAGTAGACCGAACGCATTGCCACCGACCAAAGGGTAGGACCCCCCATGTTGAAAGAGGTCCTCTGCTTGATTACTGAGCCATCCGCTGGGAGGCTCAGCAGCACGTGAGTAGAACTAACTCAGGATATATATACACATATGTGTTAACGGTATTACGCCATATACATCTCTCTTTGAGGGTACTACATCCGTGTAACTTGGAGCATAACATCATCCGTATATATCAAGAATCATCTGATGGGAGAAGCCCCCCATAGAGGCTTACCTGCGCCCTACATGAACCTATTGGTTCCCCGTTTGTGAGTGGCTCTTTCCAACCTTCTACCTGTTTATATTCATGTACATGCAGTATTGCACGATTGTCTTTTTTTCTTTTACTATAGTGTAAATATTGGATTCATCTCATTCTCTGCAACCTGGTCTGTGCAAGAACCTCCATTTATTTACTTCTTTCTGCGCTCCCCAAGAATACGTTTGTATTTTTTGATATATGGTCTATAAGGGTGAGGGACACACCTTATGGTGAGCTGCGTAATTATATCAACCCTCTTCTCACACAATCTCTGATATATAACTGCATAGCGCCGAGCACTGTAACATTTTAGGTGTTATATACAAGATATATATAGGTCAAACTTCACGTCATCTGTATGTTAGAATTAACGAGCATATGAACAATATATGTAATGGCAATGAAAAACATAGTGTACCATTGCATTATAAAGAATCACATAACTGTGACCCTAGAGGTACTCAATTTTATGCCATTGAGAAAGTGTCAAGTCAATGGAGAGGGGAAGACCTCCACTGTAAAATGATTAAGACCGAAATGAGATGGATTTATTATTTGGACACTCTAGTTCCTAGAGGTCTAAATACCGATTTTGAAGTATGTCACTTTTTTAATTGAGTATTTTAATTTTAAAGTAGATTTGTTGTATATATTTTTCTTTTCGTTATATATTTTTTCGTTTTTCGTTTATTCGTATTTTCGTATCTAGGTGACATTATTCGTATCGTATTTTATTTTCGTATTTGGGTCATTTTTCCATATATTCGCTTTTCACTTATACATTTACTCCCTATAGATAATCAACGGTTGAGAACATAATGTATCCTGTCACCTTCTATGTTATGTATACTCAGAATGAAATATTTGGGGCTTTTGTTCCTAATGTCTCGGAACGAAAGAAATTACGAACTACGCATGCGCATCGTTCTAACGAAAACGAAAGTACGTTCGATTGGCTGGAGAGAAATCGGAAATACATCACGATCTCCAGGAAATTGAAAATAACGATCGTTCGTTTCGACCAGGTGAACCGCATCAATCAATTAATCAACGAATGGGAGGTCTATTTAAACGGCGATACTGAACAGTATTTCATTACCGACTGAGGAGGCTTGCAGAACGCAAGTGAAACGCGTTTCGGATTTTGTTCGTATTTATTTTCGGATTTTATGTTTATTATCTGATTTATTAAAATTTTATTTACTTTTATCCAATCCATCTACTTTCCTCATTTTGGGAATTTTTTTGGATTCACATCCATTCAACTGGAGGAAGGACCCCCTCTAATCACCTAGAGGTCCATATGCTTTATTTACAGAGCCATCATCCCAGAAGGCTCTGAACCACGTGAGTTGATCATTTTTATTTACATACATCTATCTGCCTACGATAATGCACCATAGCAATATGCTTTTCGTTTGAGGTGCATCACGCCATCATAAGGAAAATTAAAGGACATCTGCACGTGGGCGAGGTCCCCCTCCAATAAGAGACCTAAAGGCCTATTTTATGAGCCACTGGGGGCTCCATCTTTGTGAGTGTGATCATCTTCACTATTATATTTGTGATACCTACCGTACTGTACTACGCGATAAATTTCTCTTTTCATATAGGACAATGATATCATATTTCCGGTTTTTCTGAATGGGAAGGCCCGATCTTGTTCTGATATTTCTAAGCTAAGTTCATCTTTACATTTATCTTTGTATTAATATATGTGTTGCGCTCCCTGTAAATACATTTGATTGTATTTTTTCTTTGATAGGCAGATATATATATAGACAGACAGGGGGGTACATAGGCAGGAAAATATATAGACAAACAGGGAGATACACAGGCAGGAAGATAAAGAGGCAGGCTGATATATAGACAGACGGAGATACACAGGCAGGCTGATATATAGACAGACAAGGAGATACACAGGCAGGGAGATACACAGGCAGGAGATATATAGACAGGGAGATACACAGGCAGGGAGATACACAGGCAGGAGATATATAGACAAGGAGATACACAGGCAGGGAGATACACAGGCAGGAGATATATAGACAGGGAGATACACAGGCAGGGAGATACACAGGCAGGAGATATATAGACAAGGAGATACACAGGCAGGGAGATACACAGGCAGGGAGATACACAGGCAGGAGATATATAGACAAGGAGATACACAGGCAGGGAGATACACAGGCAGGAGATATATAGACAGGGAGATACACAGGCAGGCAGATATATATACAGGGAGATAAACAGGCAGGCAGATATATAGACAGGGAGATACACAGGCAGGCAGATATATAGACAGGGAGATACACAGGCAGGCAGATATATAGACAGGGAGATACACAGGCAGGCAGATATATAGACAGGGAGATACACAGGCAGGCAGATATATAGACAGGGAGATACACAGGCAGGCAGATATATAGACAGGGAGATACACAGGCAGGCAGATATTAAGAATTATACCCTTATCCTCTTCTTACACTTTTTCCCATGTAAGTTACCTTCTTAAAACCTACTAACCCCCCCAGGCCCCCCCCTACCCGCCCCGACCCCCCCTCCCTTTCCCGTAAATGAAAACACAACAAAGTATTGGCATTTTGAAAAGGTCACGTCTTTTATTACTTAAGGCCAAATTCTTTGCCTCTAAGGCAGAATTATTATTATCGATCCTCGTATGCCAAATACGCTTCACCAGATAACACTGGCAGCCAGATAACACTGGCAACTGCAATGCACCACAAGCATTGCCCAGAAATAGCACCCCACGTGGCTAAGCAGGCTGACCACACGTCTGCTCAGTGTATTTTTATGGCAGATAGCAGGCCGAGAGGATCTGCAAACCAGGAAGGCACCTGAGCCTGGCCGTATGAAACCACAACTCACCCCGTACCCTGCAGATCCTCCCCCCACTATCGCCCTCCACGTGCCAGGCCGCCTATTTCACCGCTCCTCCCTAACCTAAACCATGTCCATCTTAAGCGCAATCTCCCAGCTGTGGCCGTTCAAACCACCAGCTGGCTTCCTGCCACATGGTAAAGTACCCAATTTAAGCGCAATCCACCCAGTTGTGGCTGTAAAAAAACACCAACTGGCTTCAAGCCTCTTGGGATACTATCTGTTCGATAATAATTGCTCTAAACCATGCTTTTAATCAAAGAACAATCCCCCAACCCTGGCCGTTCAAAAACCACAGGCTGGCTTCATGTAACATGGTGTATAATTTGATGGAATAGGTAGACTAACCATGTCCATATTTAGACAATCCCCCAGACATGGCCGTATAAACCATGAACCGGGTTCATGCAACATGGCATATTTCCATATGGGAAACCACGGGCGGTCTTGCATGAGTGGTGGAATCACCCCTCCATTGCCCCTATCCATGGTGCTTCTGCTGCGTGACCTTTCCGACGTTGTAGGGACCAGCATCTATGAAAGAGAAAACAAAACAGGGTGGGTTGGGTGGGAGTAAAAGAAAAATTATTGCAATACCAAAATGTCCCCCGCCCAGCCTCTTGTATCCTCCCTTCCTCCTCCTTCCGCATTGTTTATCTTCCCATTGTACCCAATCACAAAGAGCCATGCTTCAGCTCATAAAACAAACCCTGATCCCATATAACGAAGGAAACTCCCTCCTTTCAATCTTGTGCAATACAGGGATAATCCTTAAACCTCCTTCATTCCTAATTAGTCTTTCTCTCGAACATAGACAGGGAGATACATAGGCAGGATATATATAGACAAAGAGGGAGATACTGTCATGTACCTCCTAGATATAAATGTCTGGTCCCTGTATGCAGAACAACTAATCTACACTGCCGGTCCTTGAAGTGGCCGGTAATTCTACCTTTTACCACAAATAAACAAAACCAGAAGTATAAGTAAACAAAACAGAACAGACACCAGGGGTTAATACCAGGGGGATTGTCAGAGTAATGCCAGGGGTCGGTTGCCAGATCAGATAGCCAGCCAGATGCCAGGCCGTGTGGCAAATTGGGGGGAGTAGGAGTTCAAAAACAAAAATTCATCAGAGAGATAACAGCAACATTAGGAGTGGAGTATCCTCTCTACGGTAAAGAAAAACCCATTCACAACATCCAGACAAGTGCAGGGCACACTCCAGGAGGTGGGTGTATCATTGTCAAAGTTTACAATCAAGAGAAGACTACACAAGAGCAAATACAGAGGGTTCACCACCAGGTGCAAACCATTCGATAGCCTGAAGAATAGGAAAGCCAGATTAGACTTTGCCAAAAAAATTGTAAACAAGCCAGACCAGTTATGGAAAACTGGTGTGTGTTTTTAAAGGGCAGGATAGCTTTCAGCAACACATCCAATAATATCACACTGATTGGACTCAAGGTTGGCTCACTCCTGGCTCCAATTAGCTCTTGGAGAAGTCATTAGGCTAGGGGTTCACATAATTTTTCCACCCTGCACTGTGAATGATTACATGTTATGTTCAATAAACGCATGAAAACATATAATGTTTGTGTTGTATTATTTTAAGCAGACTGTGTTTTTCAAATTGTTGTGACTTAGATGAAGATCAGAGCACATTTTATCACCAATTCATGCAAAACTCCACGTAATCCCAAAGGGTTCACATACTTTTTCTTGCCACTGTATAAGTATACGGGGAATTAGCGGATCCTGAGCTCTATATATGAGTATACGGGGAATTAGAGGATCCTGAGCTCTATATATGAGTATACGGGGAATTAGAGGATCCTGAGCTCTATATATGAGTATACGGGGAATTAGAGGATCCTGAGATCTATATATGAGTATACGGGGAATTAGAGGATCCTGAGCTCTATATATGAGTATACGGGGAATTAGAGGATCCTGAGCTCTATATATGAGTATACGGGGAATTAGAGGATCCTGAGCTCTATATATGAGTATACAGGGAATTAGAGGATCCTGAGCTCTATATATGAGTATACGGGGAATTAGAGGATCCTGAGCTCTATATATGAGTATACGTGGAATTAGCAGATCCTGAGCTCTATATATGAGTATACGGGGAATTAGAGGATCCTGAGCTCTATATATGAGTATACGGGGAATTAGAGGATCCTGAGCTCTATATATGAGTATACAGGGGAATTAGCAGATCCTGAGCTCTATATATGAGTATACGGGGAATTAGAGGATTCTGAGCTCTATATATGAGTATACGGTTAATTAGCGGATCTTGAGCTCTATATATGAGTATACGGGGAATTAGCGGATCCTGAACTCTATATATGAGTATACGGGGAATTAGAGGATCCTGAGCTCTATATATGAGTATACGGGGAATTAGAGGATCCTGAGCTCTATATATGAGTATACGGGGAATTAGCCGATCCTGAGCTCTATATATGAGTATACGGGGAATTAGAGGATCCTGAGCTCTATATATGAGTATACGAGGAATTAGCGGATCCTGAGCTCTATATATGAGTATACGGGGAATTAGCGGATCCTGAGCTCTATATATGAGTATACGGGGAATTAGAGGATCCTGAGCTCTATATATGAGTATACGGGGAATTATATATAGAGCTCAGGATGCTCTAATTCCCTGTATACTCATATATAGAGCTCAGGATCCTCTAATTCCCTGTATACTCATATATAGATCAGGATCCTCTGAGTATACAGGGAATTAGAGGATCCTGAGCTCTATATATGGGTATACGGGGAATTAGAGGATCCTGAGCTCTATATAGGAGTATATGGGGAATTAGCGGATCCTGAGCTCTATATATGGGTATACGGGGAATTAGAGGATCCTGAGCTCAATATATGAGTATACGGGGAATTAGAGGATCCTGAGCTCTATATATGAGTATACGGGGAATTAGCGGATCCTGAGCTCTATATATGAGTATACGGGGAATTAGAGGATCCTGAGTAGGGATGAGCTGTTTGGTTTGATCGGTTCGGAGTTCGATTCGAACATCGCCTGTTCGCATGTTCGCGAACTACGAACATTTCCGCGTGTTCACCGCACGTTCTCCCACAATCTACCACAATGGACCACAAGGCACTTTTCCACTGGCCTGAAGCTTGTAATTGGCTACAGTCTTGCACCTGACCACAGGTCAGGTGCAAGACAGGTTCAAGACTATGCCAATCACGGCTCAAAGTCCTGACTGGGCAAATTTTGCCCAATCATGGGCTCACAGAGCTAAATCCCGCAGCACACTATATAAGGCTTCACACAGCGCTTCAGCACGTGTTTGAGAGGAGATTGTTCTTGTGTTAGTGTGTGTTCTCACTGCCAGTCTGCCACCAGCTACTGGGGGGGGGTCTCATTTCTACAAAATGTCTGGGAATTGTTCTAATCTGTGTGTTTTCACTGCCACCAAGTATTTTGGGGGGTCAGTAATTTCTACGAAATATTTTGGAATTGTTCTAATCTGTGTGTTCTCACTGCCACCAAGTATTTTGGGGAGTCAGTCATTTCTAATAAATATTTGGGAATTGTTCTAATCTGTGTGTTCTCACTGCCACCAAGTATTTTGGGGGGTCAGTAATTTCTACAAAATATTTGGGAATTGTTGTAATCTTTGTGTTCTCAATGCCACCCATCAGGGGTCTCACTGAGTTATAGGAGATTTCTGGGAATTGGAATCTGTGTCTTCTCACTGCCAGCTATCAGGGGGTCCCACATACTTCTATCAGATTTCTGCGAATTGGAATCTGTGTCTTGTCACTGCCACCCATCAGGGCATCTCACTGATTTATAGGAGGTATCTGGGAATTGTAATCTGTGTCTTGTCACTGGCTGCCAGCTATCAGGGTGTCTCACTGAGTTATACCAGAGTTCTGGAAATCTTTAATCTTTATACCAGAGTTGAATCAGAGGTCTGCAGCATATCTCCAATTTTTATAACAGAGTTGAATCAGAGTTCTGTATATATTTAATCTATATATCACTCACCATGTCAGAAAGACCAAAAAGGACAGGCAGATGCTCCCAGGCACAGATAAGAGGGCAAGCAGCCTCTGTGTTGGGAGGCTGTGCCTCTGGTCGTCGTGGACGTGGTGCATCCTCTGCAGGGGCACGCTTGTCCTTTCTAACTGGTGCTGGCCGTCTTAAGCAGCAGCAACATACAGAGGATTTGATGGATTGGCTAACCAGGCCATCTTCATCCTCCCAGTCCTCTGCCAGCCAGGCTTGTAGTGGTTTACAGTCCACCTCAGCTGCCAAAGCATCTAATGCAGCCTCCATGTCCACAGCTACTCCTGCCGTAGCCTCACTATCACACATGGAGGAGTCAGCTGAATTGTTTCACTACAATGACAGTGACATGCTGCTTGAGGATGCGCAGCAAGTACAGTGCTCTGACTCAATCTCTGAGGTTGAGGAAGGGAGTATAATCAACCTAGAGGAAGGGGGTGCCAGTGATGACACACAAATAACTGGCACTCATGTTGCCCCAGCAGCTGCAGCATACTGCCAAGTTGGCTCCAGTGACGAGGATATAGGGGTGATGACAATGATGATGAGGTCATTGACTCCACCTGGGTGCCTGATCGAACAGAGGAGTCAAGTGAGGAGGAGGAGGAGGCACAACAAACACGAGGCACAACATCCTCTACGACCAACCGTAGCACTAGCTAGTCCAAGGCATCAGATGTCAGAGTGGCTCAGGTGCAGAGCGCTGTTGTCTCAAAGCACACATCCAGGAACTCTGCTGTCTGGGAGTTCTTTAAGAAATGTGCAGCAGACCACACCGTTGCTATTTGTAATCTATGTCAGATGAGGCTCAAGCGTGGGAAAGACACCGGACGCTTGGGTACCACATGCTTGAGGTGACATATGACCACCTGCCATGCATCCTGTTGGTGCAAAACTTTGCGTAGGTCCTCCCCACCTGTCTCTACCCCCACTATATGTTCTGCCATGTCATTGACTCCAACCTCCACTGACAGGGATGATTCTACAGTAATGGATGTACCAGGTCCTTCCTCACAGTCACAATGTGACAGCATCCCATCAGCTGAAGATTTACGCAGTCAGATTACGTTGCCCCAGCTGCTGCAGCGTAAGAAAAAATATAGTCCCAACCATCCCCAAGCACAGCGTCTAAATGCCAGTTTAGCAAAATTACTCACATTGCAGCTGCTGCCTTTCCAGCTGGTGGACTCTGCTTCCTTCCGTGAATTTGCAGAAGGTGCTGTACCACAGTGGCAGGTTCCAAAATGCCATTACTTTTCATAGAAGGCCATTCCAGCACTATACCAGCACATGGAAGACAATCAGGATTATTCAGAGAGCGTGAATAGCAGGAGAATGACTGGAGAATGACTGGAGAATGAAAAATTCTAGGTCAAAATAGCCAAACCAGAAAAATTCTCACTTTCATCTCACTTTCCAAATTGGCTATATTGACCTAGAACTTTTCATTCTCCAGTCATTCTCCTGCTTTGCACGCTCTCAGAATAACCCTCAATGTTATCTAAGTCATTGGGAAAGGCAGCCAGCAGCAAGGTGCATGTGACTTTAGACACGTGGTCCAGCAAGCATGGACAGGGCCATTACATTTCCTTCACAGCACACTGGGTAACTCTGCTTGCAGCTGGGAGGGATCCTGGATGGGGCTCTGTGCTGGAGCTTGTTCATCCACCACACCTCCAGAAAGCTGCTTGTAAGAGGTCTGTCTGCTCCACCACCTCTTCCTCCTCCTCCTCCTCCTCTGTCTCTGGCGAAGTGGCAGTTAAACCGACGTGTGGCAGGGGCTACGCAATGGCTCAAGCAAAAAGATGCCATACTGTGCTTGAGCTGGTTTGTTTAGGGGACAGGAGCCACACCGGGCAAGAAATTCTGTCAGCTCTGCAGGGGCAGGTGCAGAGATGGTTAACACCACGCCAGCTTCAGCTGGGAATGGTCGTCTGTGATAATGGCAGAATGGCAGCAACCTTCTCTCCGCCCTACGCCTGGGTAAATTGACGCATGTACCATGCCTAGCACACGTCCTAAATCTGGTGGTACAGCGTTTCCTAACCAGGTACCAAGGGCTCGCAGAGCTTCTCAGCCAGGCCAGAAAAGTCTGCAGCCACTTCAGACAGTCATTCCCAGCAAGTCTTCGCCTGGCAGAAATTCAAAGAGAATTCCACCTTCCCACAAACCGTTAGCAATCCTGCAGCATCTGCACAAGCAGCAGAGGGCCATCAACGAGTACCTGTGTGAGTATGGCACAAGGGCAGGTTCAGGTCAACTTGGTTTCCCCCCCGCAGTGGCTGATGATCAAGGATGCATGCACTGTACTGTCACCATTTGAGGAGGCAACGAGGATGGTGAGCAGGGACAGTGCATGCCTCAGTGACACAATTCCTTTAGTGTTCCTGCTGGAGCACACTCTGCAGGGAATTCTAGATGTGGCTCTAGAGGCAGAGCAGCGGGAGGAAGAGGAGGCCTTCCCTAGCTCTGAAGGCCCCAGTCTTTCTGCAGACAGCATTCCAGCAGGTCCTCCTCAGATCAGACAAGAGGAGGATGAGGAGGAGGAGGAATATTTAAGTAGTGGGGGCATTGAAGGTGGGGATTCCTCAAGGGAGGGTTTTGTGTGCCCAGAAACACAAGGACTAGTATGTGGCTGGGAGGAGGAAGTGCACGATGGGGTCATCCTCCTCATTGTCCAGGAAGACTCGGAAGCTAATGCCACCTCCAACCTACGCTGCAATGGGCTCCCTTATCCTGCAAAGCCTGGTAAAGGACCCCAGGATTCGTGCTATCAAGGAGAGGGATCATTACTGGTTGGCAACCCTTCTTGATCCACGATACAAGGGTAAAGTTGCAGAGCTCATCCTGCCCGCACAGAGGGAGCACAGGATGAAAATACTTGAGGATGCTCTAAAGCGACACTTGTGTAACACCTTTCCAGGCACTGGTAGGTTACCAAGTGATGACACTGGTGCGTCTGAGGCTGCGGTTGATCAGAGGATGAGCGGTGAAAGGGGCCGGCCGCTTGACTGATGCCTTTTCCAATTTTTTTAAGTCCACGACGCCCAGGGACGTCAAACCCATTGCCAGCGTCTTCACCGTATGGTGCAGGACTACCTAGGGGCAAGGGCAGACCTGGATACCTTAACAGCAGATGATCCACTGGCTTACTGGGTGTTGAGATTGGATCACTGGCCAGAATTTAGCCAATATGCTATGCAGCTACTAGGTTGCCCTTCATCTAGCGTGCTTTCTGAAAGGTCGTTCAGTGCCGCTGGAGGTTTTGTCACAAACAAAAGAGTGCGTCTGTCCACCGACTCTGTAGACCGGCTGACATTTATAAAAATGAATCAGTCCTGGATCAGCAGCTATCAATCCCCTGATGCTGATGTAACGGAATAGATCGGGGATGTCTTCTGTATTCACAAAACCTCCACCACTGAACTCTTCCACAATACCACAAAAGGGTTACGGTGTGAAGGCACTTTCTGCCATCAAAGGCACAATATTTGGGTGCACTGGATGCCTGTACAAGATTTATATCATTTTAATTTTTTGAACCGCAGGGTCCAACCCTGCACTCTTCCACAATACCACAGAGGGGTTACGGTGTGACGGCTCTGTTGCCGACACTAAAGGCCCAATTTTAAAGCACCTATTGTTACTTTCATCCAAAGCCTGCATAAGTTTCACCATAATTTAGCCAAAAAATCACTAAACTTGTTCTGCGTGTCCTAAAATGTCTCCTCTTTTCATACAGGCTGCAGCCCCAAGCAGTTGTTTATGAATAGATTAAAGGAAAACCGTTTACCGTCATTTGAAACGTCATATTTTTGTTTTTAAATGTTTCTATACATCCTACAAATCCGTCACTTCACGGGCAAGTTATGGGGACCTCCTAGGCACGATATTTGAAGGAATTTTTCGTTTTTATTTTTAACACTTTTTTCATGGAAAACTCACTGTCCCTTTAAAAACTTTTTTTTACTTTTTGTCCTTCTTTCCTGTCCCCCAGGGCACTATCCGGACCCCCATACACCTTTTATGGCAAATATGTTGCATATATGCCCTCTTGCAGGGCACTCTAAAAACCGAACTTTGACTTGCATTGAGTTCGGTTCGAGTTCGAGTTCGAACTCGAACTTTTGAAATTGTTCGAGTTCGAATGCGAACCGAACACGGGGGTGTTCGGCTCATCCCTACTTAGGAGCATGAGTTTACCGAAAGAGAAAAAGAGAATAGAATCAAGAAGGACGGGGGATGGGTCAAAAGGGGAAAAAGGGGAGAGGAAAGAAAAAGAAACCCACAGCAACAACTACGGACAACATACCACAAAACACACAAAGGGATGGGCGAAAGGGGGAAGGCCGTAGCCCCGACCGGAGGGAACCACAGCCTGGTAGTCATTTGTCTTCAGTCAACAAGCGAGTCACAACATTAAACCAATGGGGGAGCAGTAAGTGAAGTGGATGCCGGCAGACCACCTGCTTACTGAAACCAGTAAAACCATGTCTGCGTAATGCGCTCCCTATCTTCATCGGTCAGTACTATAGTCTCCTCGGAGACACGTAGCCAATTTTATCCACTAATTCCACTCGGGAAGGGACCATCTTAGATATCCAGTGGACCGGGACCAGGAGTCTCACACAGAGCAGAATGCAAAGTAATAAGGATTTCCTCAAAGTCTTAACAAGGATATCAATGGTTAGGAGCAGCAAAACCGATTGCTAAACGGTAGATCAAAATCTCACGTGTCCAGTACGACATCTTTCACCATCTCCCAGTAAGGTTTTAGGATTGGGCAGGACTATGAGCACTCTCTCCAACATGTCATAGTGGAAGCGGCTCCAATTCGAAAAAGGAGATACAGGGAGCGGAACCAAAACCTAACAAGTTTAAATGACATCTCCGTGATGGCCATGGTCTGGTAGCGGGAGCGGACCAGAGACAAGGTTTTAGTCCATTGTTCTTGGGTGACCACCTCCCCCAGTTCCCTCTCCCATCTCTCCATATATGAAGGCAAGTCCAGATTAACAGATTGTAGCAGGCGATATAGCATAGAAACGCCACGTGCCATCGGTAAGCCTAAATTGCAGAATGTTTGAAAGGATGTGAGTGGTCGTGTTAGTCCAGCTTTCCGGGATCCGGTGTAAATAGTGTTAAATCTGATGGTATTTGAAGTGATCTAGAAGAGTCGGAGGCAAATCACTGGGTTAATTTGTCAAGTTAGGGAGGGTGCCGTCCCAGAGAACAGAGGCGACAGTAAGTCTGGAACCCGAAGTGAAGCGCCGCCTCAGGGCATCCCATATCCTGGAGTAAAATCCGGGTTGTAAACCAGTGGGAGTGAAAGAGAATGGGCTGAGGAAAGTGCAAATCATATTCTGAGGCGGTGCCATAAGTGCAGCGAAGCCTGTATCGGGGAGTCTCTATCCAAGTCCAGTCTGGGTAGCTCATGAAGGAGCCAGGGCAGCGTCCACAAAGGCCATCCTGCATTTCGTTCCTCCAGATCCAACCACAGCTGGTCAGAACTGGTCCCACTCTCCTTTTTTCTCTCTCCCCTTTTTCTCTCTCTCTCTCCTTTTATTTCTCTCTCCCCCTTTTCTATTTTTCTCTCTCCCCTTTTCTCTCTCCTCTTTTTTCTCTCCCCCTTTTCTCTCTCCTCTTTTTTCTCCCATTTTCTCTCCCTTTCTCTCTCTCTCCCCTTTGCTCTCCTTTTTTCTCTCTCTGCCCTTTTCTCTCTCTCTCTTTTTCTCTCTCTCTCCTTTTCTCTCTCTCCTTTTCTCTTTCTCCCCTTTTCTCTCTCTCTCCCTTTTTCTCTCTCTCTCCTTTTCTCTCTCTCCTTTTCTCTTTCTCCCCTTTTCTCTCTCTCCTTTTCTCTTTCCTTTTCTCTTTCTCCCCTTTTCTCTCTCTCTCTTTTTCTCTCTCTCTCCTTTTCTCTCTCTCCTTTTCTCTTTCTCCCCTTTTCTCTCTCTCTCCCTTTTCTCTTCTCTCCTTTTCTCTCTCTCCTTTTCTCTTTCTCCCCTTTTCTCTCTCTCTCTTTTTCTCTCTCTCTCCTTTTCTCTCTCTCCTTTTCTCTTTCTCCCCTTTTCTCTCTCTCCCTTTTTCTCTCTCTCTCCTTTTCTCTCTCTCCTTTTCTCTTTCTCCCCTTTTCTCTCTCTCTCCTTTTCTCTTTCCTTTTCTCTTTCTCCCCTTTTCTCTTTCTCTCTCTCTTTTTCTCTCTCTCTCCTTTTCTCTCTCTCCTTTTCTCTTTCTCTCCTTTTTTCTCTCTCTCTCCTTTTCTCTGTCTCCCCTTTTCTCTTTCTCTCTCCTTTTTTCTCTCTCTGCCCTTTTCTCTCTCTCTCTCTCTCTCCTTCTTCCTCCCATTTTTGAAGAAAAAGTGGCAACCCTAAGTAGTAATATGTGTCCAGGTCAACATAGTCGACCCGTAACCCTAGCTCTTGCCCACAAATAATAATTATTCTACGCTAACGGCTGGGGGGGAGGTTATTTAAGCTGAGCTCAAGTATTTATGACAGCTGACAATGTTATACACACACACAGAGACACTTTATCACATTGCATGCTGACTCTTGTGTTTACAGCTCTATTAATGCACAGGAGGAGGAGGGACATGCAGCACACATTGGAAGCGCAGGACGATAAGCATTTCCAGTATCAAAGAGCTCGTTTCTACAAGCTTCAGCCCGGCTGCAGGTCAGTGCCGGGTTTCTGTCTCTTCACATAAAGTATTTCTGGATACGGCGCCCGCGTTGCAGACACAGATGTAAAGCTGCATTAGCTCCTTTGTTTAGCTCTTCTGCATGACTCTGAGGCCTGCTGCTTCCTCAGCAGCTGTGAGCCCTAACGTAGCAAACTGCCCCAAAACGCGGTGCTGGAATTCAGAGCCGTAGCTAGGTCCTTTTGCATCCGAGACAAGAAGAGAAAATTGTACTCTTCCCCCAAACACACAATATTTAAATACATTGGAAACCGAGTCTATCCAACACCTCAACACTTCCCCCATAGAAAATAATCTAAAGATCAACCTACGATTCCATCACAAAGTGTCTACCGTGGCTGGTTTATTGTAAAATAGATAGAAAAGGGTGAGGATGAAAGGGAAGAAACGGTGTAGTCTCACTAGCTGGATCTGTGGTTGTGGTCCAGTCTATAAACCTAATCTAGAACAAAGAAAAAGAATGAATAAATCAGATAAGGTGGGATCTCGCCGAGATCATCTCTGTCACACAGACAAGGTGATTCTGCACCCAATGATCTGGACCACAACCACAGATCCAGCTAGTCAGACTACACCGTTTCTTCCCTTTCATCCTTACCCTTTGCTATCTATTTTACAAGAAACCAGCCACAGTAAAGAGTGAGGATGAAAGGGAAGAAACGGTGTAGTCTGACTAGCTGGATCTGTGGTTGTGGTCCAGTCTATAAACCTAATCTAGAACAGACAAAGAAAAGTATAAGTCAGATAAGGTGGGATGTCGCTGAGATCATCTCGGTCACACAAGTGCTACATTTATATTCCTGACTAGGGATGAGCCGAACACCCGGTGTTCGGTTCGCAGTCGAACTCGAACAATTTCAAAAGTTCGAACTCGAACCGAACTCAATGCAAGTCAATGGGAGTCAAAAGTTCGGTTTTCAGAGTGCCCTCCAAGAGGGCATATATGCAAGATATTTGCCATAAAAGGTGTATGGGAGGGGCATGGCTTGGTGCCTGAAGAGAGCAGTCGCATGCCTGAGCAGCTCCTGCTGAATTACTTTCATATTTAATTTTTCACGCTGCCTGCTGACTACCCCTGCCTGCTTTTCATACTGCGACCTGCCCGGGACCGGGTGACACATAATTTTTGCCGTGGGACTTTCACACGTTCGCCCTGACCGAGCTGCTAGTTTTCGGGCCTAGTGTGGAGAGACGCAGATCGCCATTTTGCTACCTTGTGCTCCTTCATTCTCCACAATCCCTGTGCACCCCCAGCAATGGGCAAGCGGGATAAGAAGTCCGGAGCAATGGAGTGTCCAGGTCTACCGGACATTCGGGTCACGTTTGCGGGCCCGAGGGACGTGAGTACTCTGCCCCGACCGCCGGTGGAGGTTGTGTCCTGCGAGGTGGGCCCTGATGTCTCCCCGCGAGCAGCACATCTTACCCTGCAGAACTCGGAGGACCTCCCGGCGACGAAGCGGGACATTCGAGCCCTTCTGGCTGACGCCCGCGCCTCGTGGGCTACGGAGATTGCGGAGGTGCGTTCCGATCTCTCCTCCCTCCGCGAGGAGGTGGTGGAACTTGATGCCCGGACTTGCACCTTGGCGGCGATGCAAGATGAGGCCTCTTCGCAAGTTAGTGCACTCCATACCCAAGTTGCCGGTCTGCAGTCTGCCCTGTTGGCCATGGAGGCCCGACATCGACGGCAGAACCTAAAGCTGAGGGGTATCCCGGACGCTTTCCCTGCCTATGACCGATGGTGCCCCTGATGGTACCCCGGATCCAGTGCTATCTGCGATCAGGGTCCGCAAGGCGGCGGCAGCCCCTCAGACCGCCACGAAGGACATTATCGTGGTGTTGGGAGATGTCGTTGTGCGAGAACGCTTTCTGGGGGCGACGATCCGTGCTCCTCTGCTTCGATTTGAGGGACTGGACATTACTGTCTTCCGCGATCTACCATTTCTGGCCCTGGCAGCCCGGCGACAATATGGACAGATTACATCCACTCTCCAGGCCCACGAAGTCCGTTGTCATTGGGGTGTGTCGGGATCCTTACTCATCCATCAGGGCGCTGAGGTTCTTGTGGCCTTGACGTTGGAGGAGGCCCGGACACACCTGTCGGCCTTGGGTCTACCGCGCCGTCTGGGCACTGTTGACGGGGAACAGTCGCGGTCACCGTCGGTCGTGCAACCCTATGACCCAGACTAGCCTCTGAGACACGACTACCCTCCACTCCCACCCAGCCGAGATCGGCGCTGGTCGCTCTCCGTCCTTCGCTATAACCAGATCTGCTACTTGATGACTCCATGCTCCCCTTCCTTCCTTTCTTTCAACCCACTCTCTCCTATCCCCCCTCTCCTACCCACTTTTTCTTCCCTCCCCCCCTTTTATTATTTATATTATATATATATATATATATATTATTTTTTTTGGGGTTGGAGGTATGGTTTTACTGAGGGTGAGCCATAGGGCGGTCACCTAGGCTCTCACTGTCCTCTTGGCCCCTCAGTGACCTTTGCCCTGTGGTTCCCTCTGTGGCCCTCTGTTTCCCAGTGAGGTCTCAGAGGCGCGCTGCTGAGAACCACCTTTTGATATGGGCTGCCTTTCCCATCTTCTCTGTCTTGCCGGAGAATTTTTATTTTTTTTTCTTCTCCCTCCCCTCTCTATTCCATCTCTTCTCTCCCCTTTACTTATCCTTTCTTGACTCCCTTCCCTTTTTTATGCCCTGCGATCGCTTACAACTTTTGTTACCATGTTTATGTTGGTTGTACTTGCCTGCCTACCCTGTACTTATTCAATGGCCTGTTTCCTCGCAAAATATAGTCTAGCTGTGGCCCTGTGTGGCTTTTGCCTTACTGCATTTATTTGTGATGTGCATAATCTTAAATAAAGAATTAAATTTTTTTTATAAAAAAATAATTAAAAAAAAAAAGGTGTATGGGGGTCCTGGTAGTGCCCTGGGGGACAGAAAACAAGGACAAAAAGTTTAAAAAAAGACGTTTTTAAAGGAACAGTGAGTTTTCTATAAATTAAGGGTTAAAAATAAAAACATCAAATATCGTGCCTAGGAGGTCCCCATAACCTGCCCCTGAAGTGGCGGATTTGTAGGATGTATAGAAACATCGCCATAAGAGACCCACACACGACACCTAGCCACCCTTAAGGGGTTAAAATGCACAGGAACTGGCTAATATCCTGTTAGGTGAGGGAATGTATTATATGTATAAAGCAAGGTATATATGACAATGGATAGTCAGAGACTCTAGGGACTCAGCTTGTACGCTTTATGATAGACATTTCTAACACAATAATAATTGTATGCTCACATAGGCCCTTCGGGAGAGGTACATGACATACAAATACTGGAATACTATGTTTAAATCTAAGGAGTGTGATAAAGATTTTATTAAGCCCTTGATGACAAATGACGTAACATCTACATCATTAATGATTGGCTTTACAGAGCCCTGGTCCTTAAGAGGTTAAACAGCATATCAGAGGAACATGTAGTAGAAATGAACACTTCTTAGAATTCAAAACAAGCACAGTGTTTGTTCAAACATGTGCAGGAGCCCTCACCCAGTCTGCAGGCAATGTATCAAATTCGAATTACTAATTAGAAGCACATGTTATTTCCAAACACTAATTAAACACCTGTTAATTACGCCGTTTGAGAGCACAGGTCATTTAGAGGTGAGAATCTTTGCACCTAGACATTAGGTAGTTTTTTAATTCAATATCTAATAAACTGTTGCTTATAATATTCTGCAGTAAAGAGTCTCTTTATTTCTAGATTTTTTATTATTTTTTTAAGCATTTTTAATACTTTTTTTTTAAAAAAAAAAATTCGAACACGCCAAAAAGTTAGAAGCTCGCGAACTTTCGAACTGCCAATGTTCAAGTCGAACTCCAAACTGATCGAACCGAACAGCTCATCCCTATTCCTGACTGACTTACTGTGTATTGACCCGGATTTGGCTTTCGACTGGTGTACCTCTATACCCCTTTTTTGCCCCTCGGCTTGTTTAACCCCTTAAGGACCCCTGACGTACCCTGTATGTCCTGTCCACAGGTCTCCCTTAGACCCGCAGACGTACAGGGTACGTCAGCGGCGCCTAATCCCCCTCCCGCCCGATACTCACCTCCCTCGCTGGATCCCTCGACGATCTGGCAGGAAGGAAGCCTGCCCATGTGATTTACATGGGCAGGCGAGGCTGATGACGTTGCCACGCCGCGTGGTGACGTCATCAGCAGGCGTCCCCATGCAAAGCAATGGAGGGGAGGGGGGGCTCCTTCGAAACCCTCTATCTCCCCAAACATTGCAGCTAGGGAGATGCTTTTTACACCGCTGAAAAGGGGGGAGTCTCCCCTTTTCAGCGGTGTATAGCATTAACTGTTTCACCGCCGGATCACGTTTCGGCGCCAATTGGCGCCAAAACGCGATTCGAACCTGGAGGGGGGCTGACATCTTGGATGTCAGCCAAGCCTCCAGGTCCCCCCCACCCACTGACAACCTCACCATATGTGTGAGGATGTCAGTGGGCCAGTTAACCATCTAGCTGCCATGTAGAGATAAGGGGGACCAGCTAGATGGTCATATTTGACATCATTTGAAAGGCCTGATTATGGCCTTTCCAATGATACCAAACATGACCAGGTTTGGTTTTAAAAACAAATTAAAATAAATAAATAAATAAATAAATAAAAAATAAAAAAATGGTTTTTTTTTTAAAGTTTTTTTGTCTGGGGGGGGGTCTAATTAAATAGGACCTAGGCTGTCATCTAAAAATAATTAGCACAAAATGGTCAGAATGAGCGCAGCGCACATAGGTGAACTGTCTCAGCAGTGAAGGGGTTAAAAAGCAAACGCATGTAAAAATTGGGTATTTCTAGTCTCGGGACAAAATTTTGAACCTATTTAGCTGGGGTCTTTTTGGGTGGTTGTAGATTTTGGGGATTAAATTACAAAAAAGTGTGTTTTTACCATTTTTTCATTATATTTCATATTTTTTTATAGTAAATTATTCGATATGATGGAAATAATGGTATTTCTAGAAAGTCCATTTAATGGCGGGAAAAAGGGTGTATAATATGTGTGGGTTGAATAAACGAGTAAGAGGAAAATTTGACCTAAACACTAACAGCGCAGAAACGTAAAAACAGCAGCGGTCACTAAAAGACGGATTTGTGTAAAACTGCCCGGTCACTAAGGGGTTAACAGATATTCTATACTCTCCTCAGTGGCTCCTTTTTCCTTTGCCAGGCTTGCCGCTTGGTTCCGTCCCTTCGCTCTCATTATTATTTTCCTATCTAAAGACAGGTGTTTGCCTTCCTTATCTGCTATCCCTGCCTTATAGGTCTACTACCATATCCACCATTACCAAGCCCAGCCTTTTTAAGGACTGGTACCGCACCGGGTAAAGGGCTTCCTAGTCCTACGTATCGGGTTTACCCGAATCACTCCACAGAAATCCCCTTAGCCAGCCTTGCAATTAGGGCTGAAACAACTACAGTTGTGTTCAAAATTATTCAACCCCCAATGCTGTAAAGGGTTTTGGGGAATTTAGTGTACATTTGTAATTGTATTCAGAATGAAATCCTACAAGGACTTTTTAAAGAACCATATGCAACTAAAATGACATCAATTGGTTTTGTAATACAGTAGTAAATGTTTCTTTTGTGAATTCTTCATTGACACAATTATTCAACCCCTTAAAGACTACCACTCTGAAGAACAGAGGTTCATTCAAGTGTTTTCAATCAGGTATTGAAAACACCTGTGGATGTCACGGAGCAGCAATAAAGCATAATAAGCACCAAATAGGCAGCTTTAAAATGACTGTGATACTCAGCTCCTTCTAGACATTTACTGGTGTGGTTACAAACATGGTGAAGTCAAGAGAATGGTCCAGGAAGACAAGAGAAGAGGTGATTACTCTTCACAGGAAGGGCAATGGCTATAAGAAGATTGCAAAGATGTTAAACATACCAAGAGAGACCATAGGAAGCATCATTCGCAAATTCAAGGCAAAGGGCACTGTTGAAACGCTACCTGGTCGTGGCAGAAAGAAGATGCTGACTTCGACTGCTGTGCGCTACCTGAAGCGTAGAGTGGAGAAAAGTCCCCGTGTGACTGCTGAGGAACTGAGAAAAGATTTGTCAGATGTGGGTACTGAAGTTTCAGCTCAGACAATACGGCGCACACTGCGTAATGAAGGCCTCCATGCCAGAACTCCCAGGCGCACCCCCTTGCTGTCTCCAAAGAATAAGAAGAGTCGACTGCAGTATGCCAAAAGTCATGTGGACAAACCACAGAGGTTTTGGGATAGTGTTCTGTGGACTGATGAAACAAAATTAGAACTGTTTGGGCCCATGGATCAACGCTATGTTTGGAGGAGGAAGAACAAGGCCTATGAAGAAAAGAACACCTTGCCTACTGTGAAGCATGGCGGGGGGTCAATCATGCTTTGGGGCTGTTTTGCTTCTGCAGGTACAGGGAAGCTTCAGCGTGTGCAAGGTACCATGAATTCTCTTCAGTACCAGGAGATATTGGATGACAATGTGATGCAGTCCGTCACAAACCTGAGGCTTGGGAGACGTTGGACCTTTCAACAGGACAATGATCCCAAGCATACCTCCAAGTCCACTAGAGCATGGTTGCAGATTAAAGGCTGGAACATTTTGGAGTGGCCATCGCAGTCACCTGACTTAAATCCGATTGAGAACCTCTGGTGGGACTTAAAGAAAGCAGTTGCAGTGCGCAAGCCTAAGAATGTGACTGAACTGGAGGCTTTTGCCCATGACGAATGGGCGAAGATACCCGTAGATCGCTGCAAGACACTTGTGTCAAGCTATGCTTCACGTTTAAAAGCTGTTATAACTGTAAAAGGATGTTGTACTAAGTACTAAGATTGAATGTCACTTGGGGGTTGAATAAAACTGATAATGATGTGAGCACAGAAAAGACATTTGTGGTTATTTCATTATAAATGTTATGTTATATTTGTCTGACCTACACGTGCCTCTTTGATTTAATTGTAAGCAAGATGACTGAATGATCAAAATCAATGTCAAACTGGCCAAAACACTCAATTTCAGTGGGGGTTGAATAATTTTGAACACAACTGTAAATCGACAACTAATCGATAATGAAAATAGTTGTCAACTATTGTCATTATCGATTAATCGGTTTGTGTAGAGCACACACTGTTTAGAGTCAGACTGAGTTAAATGTTAATAACCTCAGTCGTTACTTCAGAGCTGATTGGAGAAGATGTGCCAGCTGCGATTTAGTTCTAGGGTTATGTTAGACATAACCAGTTTTATTCTTATTTTGAGCTGGAGTCTTGTGCCACCACCCCACCCTCCCCCTCTCTGGTCTGGAGCTGCCATCTCTCCCTTTGGTCCAGTCCCTTCCCCGAAACTAAGATCTTGTCCCTTGCCCAGACTCACTCCCTTCCAGCTCTGGCTCCTTCTCCCACTCAGTTTATTTTTAAAGTGGTCAGGTTGCGTTGTGTGTCCCCCCCCCTTCGCACCCTGGCTGACATCATCATGTCTATCTGAGTGCTCATAGCAGCGTTCGTTTGGAGAGAAAGTAGGCATGGCTTCACAAGCAGCATCAATCCATCACCCTGACCAAGCACTCACAAACCTTGTGTGTGAAAAGATCTCAAGATGCGCAATTTGTGTATGTGCGCACGAAAGTTATGTACAGAGGAGGCGCAGCATAAAGAGAAAAGTAACTTAATAAAAGGAAAACAATTTTAAAAATCTGAGACCCCTACCAGTGGCCGAGGACTCGGATTTTTTCACCCTCTTCCTTGCCTGTGGCAGCTGCGAGGAGTCACCGGCACTGGCTGCTCCGTCTCACAGCTGGCACAGCTCACAGACGCAGAGGCTGGACCGGGGCACAGGAAGGCAGAGGCTTACAGCACGCTGGACAGGAGGGAGAAGAAATACTGCAACCTAGAAAGTCAGGAGCAGAGTTACCCAAGCGGACTGGGTGGAAAAGAATCAAGATCTGGCAGAGCCGGCATGGTTCTTCGTCTTTTCATTCTGCTCTTGGGTCTGGTGGCATTATAACCGCACATTACTGTGAGTTTTATTGCTGTGGATTCTGTGATACGCTCATACACACTGCACGTTATTGTGAGGTTTATTGCTCTGGATTCTGTGATACACTCATACACACTGTACATTATTGTGAGGTTTATTGCTGTGGATTCTGATACACTCATACACACTGCACATTACTGTGATACGCTCATGCACACTGCACATTACTGTGAGTTATATTGCTGTGGAGCTCTGTGAGTACACTCAAACACGCTGCATATTACTGTGAGTTTTATTGCTGTGGAGCTCTGTAATATGTTCATACACACTGCACATTACTGTGAGTTTTATTGCTGTTGTTTCTGTGAGACACACTTAAATACGCTGCATATTACTGTGAGTTTTATTGCTGTGGAGCTCTGTGATACACTCATACACACCGCACATTACCGTGAGATTTATTGCTGTGGCGTTACAGTTACAAGTTACAGTTACAAGCCAACAGATTCCGTAGCGCTTTACAATGGAGAAGCAGAAACAGGTGACGAACATGACACAAGAGGAGAGACAACTCTGCCTGTAGGATAATTGTCCAGATAATACAGCACTTTAAACCAAATGCTCAGGCAGACATCCCGTGAGCTTGCAATCTAAGGAGCTCTGTGATACGCTCATACACACCGCACATTACTGTGAGTTTTATTAATGTGGATTCTGTGATACGCTCATACACACTGCACATTACTGTGAGTTTTATTGCTGTGGATTCTGTGATACGCTCATACACACCGCACATTACTGTGAGTTTTATTTCTGTGGAGCTCTGTGACACAGTAATGTGTGATGTGTGTAAGCCTAAGTTCTGTTACTCGTTTATAGGGGTTTATTGCTCTTTTTCACCAGATAATATCCAAGATGAAGGAGGAGGTGATTGAAAGGACCATAGATCACATGTCAGAGACGGAGGAGCCGCTGAAAGGACAGGTAAGGCAGACATTGACACAGACACGTCTCTTATCTCCTCCCTTCTTCCTCCAGTGATGGGGGGGAGCTTGAATGAATTACACGGGGGGAGACGCCAGATTCCCAGGGAAAGCAGGAAATATTGACTATGTTATTATTAATATAGCGCCAACAGCTGCTGTATCGTTTGGAAAGCTGGGACTGACTGGTCTCTTTTAAGGTTAGGGTTGTTAAGCGTGGGGAGATTATATTGTGATGCACCAACTCACGTTCAGTTTTCGCCGTATCCGTCGCCAAATCCTCAGAGATTGTAGGTTTGGGTTAAATCAAATCGAGGATAATCCCGTGGGAATAGGATGGAGGAATAATAGAGTGTGACCACACCCTTACCTTATAGAGTGATAACTCTTTAACCTGCCATATATATATGTGGACTTAACCCTTTAACCCCTTTGCTGCGGATGGCGTGTGAGGGACATCCTGAGGTTTCTTTAATACATGCGGAAGATATCCTCCATACATCATGGGGACTCTGCAGCAAAGGGGCAGACCCCAGCCACATTACTGTGAGTTTTATTGCTGTGTAGTTCTGTGATATGGTCATACACACTGCACATTACTGTGAGTTTTATTGCTTTGGATTCTGTGATACGCTATACACACAGCACACTACTGTGAGTTTTATTGATGTGGATTCTGTTATATGCTCATACACACCGCACATTACTGTGAGTTTTATTGCTGTGGATTCTGTGATACGCTCATACACAGCGCACATTACTGTGTGTTTTATTGCTGTGGATTCTGTGATATGCTCATACACACCGCACATTACTGTGAGTTTTATTGTTGTGGATTCTGTGATACGCTCATACACACAGCACATTACTGTGAGTTTTATTGCTGTGGATTCTGTGATACGCTCATACACACTGCACATTACTGTGAGTTTTTTTGCTGTGGATTCTGTGATACACTCATACACACTGCACATTACTGTGAGTTTTATTGCTGTGGAGCTCTGTGATATGCTCATACACACCACACATTAGTATGAGTTTTGTTACACATTTCTAGGGGTCTATTGTTCTTTTTCACCAGGTAATAACCAAGATGAAGGAGGAGGTGATCGAAAAGACCATAGATCACTTCCCAGAGATGGAGGAGCCACTGAACGGACAGGTAAGGCAGACATTGACACAGACGCGTCTCTTATCTCCTCCCTTCTTCATCCAGTGATGGGGGGAGCTTGAATGAGGTGCACAGGGGACCAGAACGGTGTGGGACGTGACACTTCCCCATATGTGGCTGACATTTTGGATGTCATGCCAGCCTCTGAGGCCTCCCCCCCGCCCACTTATGTCATTTACATGGTCGTAATGACGTTAGTAAGGGAATTAACTCCTAGCTGACCAGGGAAATCCCTATGGTGGAGATAGGGGGTTCTTTGGAAAGGGGGAGAGTGAGAGAGGGAAAGAGAAAAGGGGAGAGGGAGCCCAAGTTGCTGCGGAACTGAATTCTGATAATTCCAAACAGGAGATAAAATCTTCTTATCTTTGTCTGATATAAGGCAATTTATCCCCAAGTGACCCCAATCTGCACATGGTGTACACTATCCCGAGCTATCACTGTGTGACCCCTCTGTATGACATCATTCTCACCCACTATGCAGGGTTTAACCATTTATTTACTGCTCTGAGTTTTATTGCTGTGGATTCTGTGATACCCTCATACACACCACACATTACTGTGAGTTTTATTGCTGTGGAGCTCTGTGATATCCTCATACACACTGCACATTACTGTGAGTATTATTGCTGTGGAGCTCTGATAAGCTCATACACACCGCACATTACTGTGAGTTTTATTGCTGTGGCGCTCTGTGATACGCTCATACACACTGCACATTACTGTGAGTTTTATTGCTGTGGTGTCCTGTGATACCCTCATACACACTGCACAATACTGTGAGGTTTATTGCTGTGCAGCTCTGTGACACAGTAATGTGTCGTGTGCAGAAGGATGAGTTTTGTTACACGTTTCTAGGGGTCTTCTGTTCTTTTTCACCAGATAATATCCAAGATTAAGGAGGAGGTGATCGTAAGGACCATAGATCACATCTCAGAGATGGAGGAGCCTCTGAACAGACAGGTAAGGGAGACATTGATACAGACACGTCTCTTATCTCCTCCCTTCTTCCTCCAGTGATGGGGGGAAGCTTGAATGAGTTACACGGGGGGAGACGCCAGATTCCCAGGGAAAGCAATAAAATATCATGTATGTTATTATTAATATAGCGCCAAGAGCTGCTGCATCGTTTTTCCAATTTAAAACATTTACAAACTGAGGAAGCCGAGACGAGATGTAGCGGAAGGTTCTGTGCAGAGGAGCTTACAATCTATCAGGGAGTCAGGGTAAAGAGAACAGGAAGAGTTATTATTATTCGTCTATGTTATGGTTATATTCTGCAGCGGGCACAGGGGTTACAGTAAATTAGGGCTATACATACAGATGGTATAGAAGAGCTTACAGGTGACGAGCCAACTCAAATTCAGTTTTCGCCGTCGCCTAGTCATCTGCAGATTGTAGGTTCGGGTTAAATCAAATAGGGGATAATCCCGTGGGAATAGGATGGAGCAATGATAGAGTGTGTCTGCTGCTTTACCTTATAGAGTGATCACTCTGTAACCTGATTATATATATATATATATATATATATATATATATATGGACTTATTAACCCTTAAAGACTTCAAGTGTGTGTCGCACCCATTTCACAATACCGCGGGAACCGAGTTCAATGACCTTAACAGGAGGTGTGGATTCAGACCCTCTGCTGTTTATTCTATTGTTTCACATGGTTATATAGTATAAAACAAAGGCGGTCACAGAACATCCCACTGTGGCACTTTCCAGCAAATTATGGACAATAGCAATAAAGAAAGCATCTTAATACAGCAGAAATCACATGCAAGGTACTTCTGATTACATCATAAGGATAACATCATAGAAATCCCAGAAATGAGGTAAAATCCAGGAAATGAAACATAACCAGCCAATGGGGAGCTAAGACACTTAACATTGGTGCATTTTTAACTTGGCCACGCCTACTTTAAATTCTAGCCAACTCTGTGAATACACATCCATAACATAGATAAGAGAGTTGGCAATTTAACCCTTCCAAGCCATAAAGCAGCTAATGTCCCTGCCGGGCAGTTGGCACTACCAGTAGCTTTGGAGCCACTGTGGATCCAGTCCGCTATATGATGGCAGTTGACGGCCCAATTGAATTCCAGTAAACCAGGTGAGGTGTATCCCCAAAAATTGTACAGAATGAGACGTGACCACTGGAAGGGAAGCCTTGTACCCCAGTCTGTAGGTGACCGGGGCCCTAAAGGGAGTGATGAGGGTTTTCCCATTATTTATCAGGAATCCTTAAAATGTTTCAATAAGTGCAATAAATTCAGGATGTCGTTCGAAGGAACAAAATGAGGTCGTCCGCAAAAACGATGACCTGCGTTCCCGTTGGGGTTGTAATTAAACCTAGTTATATAAGGGGTGACTTCCCGAACAGTGGGGATGGATTCCAATGTGCCTTTTATCTCTTTTACCCCCCTCCCCTTTGAGGAACTTGAATGACTAGGAGTCGGTAGCAGTTTCTTATTACCTGTTGAATCACTGCCCCGATTGATCTCGGTCCCTTCCCCCTCCGTTTCTCATGTAGACGTCCTTCTCCCTTTTCCTTCATTTTTTATTTAGCATTTGATGCTTATATTCTGTGTGATGGTGTTTTATGCTGTAATTATTTACTCTTTTCTTTTTCACCTGAAAATATGCGACAAAATTCAGAAATAAAGGATTTAAAAAACAAAACGGGGATAAGGGACACCCATGTCTAGTACCCATTTTACAAGCAGAGGGGCTGCAGTTCAGGCCATTAAACTGCCTCTGTGTAGGGGAAAATGTTTTTTGCCTGTTTGACAGGCAGGACTCCCTTTATATAGATCAGCATTTTTTTGCTGACCTGTATAATGGAAAAAAATGAGTTTAAGGTTTTGCAGACCCCTATTTGACCTATGGCATGTCGTACGTGAGAGGACCGCTGCGAGTGGAGAGCTGTCCTACATGACAACCCTCTTCTAACTCTGAATGCTGTGTCTGTCATGATCTGAGAGTAGAGTACACCAAGTGTCACCTGGATGATGCAGGTTAGAGCTAGCATTGTGTGAATTAAGGATGGATAAGTGCATCCATTGTGTCCCCTTCCCAGCGTCCTTCATAGCCTTTCGATGGATCGGCTGGGCGGATCGCATAATGTGACATGTCTACTTTTAACACGTTACAACAAGCTGCGTGGATTTTACTTCCCTGTCGAACTGCTACCATGGCTGTCAGATGGGTCTGCAAAGCACGAGCCTCCATAGGATCCTTGTGCTTTGAACGTAGTGAGGTGGCCAGTGCCACATGGGCGTCCAAGTGGAAAGAAAGTCTGGTGTCACATACGTTCTTTCTGCACTCCTCTACGTCCGTGTGGACCCAGCCTAGGCAAGTTAAGGCAAATCTAGTTGAGATGGCATACAGGGATCTACAAATGAGACATGGGTAGTATGGAGGGGAGGGGTCTTATACTGGGTATAGTGGAAGTACCCAACCCTTCCTAGAAGAAGAAGTAGTCCAGCTATTACTTGATAAAGGCTTCAGGAGGGACATATGGAACACATTGAATGTACTCACAGAATGGAGCAAAGGCCTTAAATGCCCCAAGGAGCACTCTGATTGGTGGTGAGCGGGGATGTATGTCTGAAAGTGCAGGAAAACTGGCGCACAGGATAATGACGCAAGGACATGACGCCAGAATGTCAAGTGAGGTGCTACTGAAACATTGCAGGTGCAATGAGTGTCACCTGGATGATGCAGAACAGAGAAAATCCTGTCGGGACGGCATACTGGAGGTACATCAACAAAGGAGAAACGGGTAGTATGGTGGGGTCTTCTACAGAGATTTGTGCCATGAACTGACTGTTGCCTTACTCCCATAAAGTGGCATCCCACCTCCTCCAAGTGAGTGTAGGTTCTCTGGCCCGTTTGCTAGAGCTGTTAGAGTTAATAAGCTGGTCATGACTCTGGCAAATGTACGATGAATGTCATCGTAATGACAAAAGAGGTCTTGGCATACACTAAGATCCTGGCAGCAGTTGGTCCTACCTCTTCATTTTATGCAGAGCCATCCACTATTGTTCTGCTATCAGCTGTTTGGCATCGGGAGGTCATTGCTCTTCTGAGAAACCTAAACGTGTGTTACACCTGCAGAGCTACAGGCTCCCTACTGGTGCTTAATGATGGAACTGCCTGCCTTGTGAGGAGTTTGGTGGAGGTATGGTCGACATTGGTTGAGGTTGGCATACCATGTCATGTGGAGATGGCCCTATTATTTTGATTTCTGATTCTGTTAATGACCATGGTGAACGTACTGCTACCCTCCTATTCCTCCTCTTTTTTAATTTCACCCTAAATGTTGGGTAATAAAAGGTTGGTGTGGACTTAAAAGTCAGGAGGGGGAAGGGTAGTATGATGTGAACCAAATGGAACATTGGGGTAAAATAAGATTCCTGACCCTCAGTCCGCGACCAACACGCGATAAGGATTCTGGTGTTGTTGTACCACAGGAAAGGAGTCATGTTTTGATACAAGGTTGTAGTTGTGCTGAGTGAGAGATATAGACATGGGTTGGAGTTTATTTATATTGTTAGAGGCTGATCTGTGGGTACATGTTGAAAACTGGTTGGATTTCTAGTAGGTACGTACTGCCACCTGGAGGGTCCATGGTTGGGGGGAAACATCCCTTGTTGCCAACAGAGGATGGTAAGGACAGATGGTGGGTGGGTCATATGACTTGAATCTTCAAGGTGTGGTTGGGCTTCTGCTTGTTTGAAGGTATATCCTTGGAATCCTTTAGAGACACTGTCCACTGGAATGGGCTTTTGAGAAGGATCCGCCATAAATGTAATTTCTTGTTTAGGCTCCATGTGAGTTTGAGGACGTGGCCGTTTACTTCTCCCGGGAGGAGTGGGACTGTTTAAAGGAAGAAGAGAAGGAGCTTTACAGGGATGTGATGATGGAGAATTACCAGAGCCTCAGCTCTCTGGGTAAGAAAGTCTCCCCGTCCTTCAGAGGCAGCTTCATACAAAACATCTTCTATTGCTGCTGGATCAGAAGATCTTCCTTTGTATTTTCCTCTTATCCTACAGGTTGGATCCGTATGACGCCCTCGATCATACTGAACCTCGAAAGAGATGAAAAGCCTGTTGTGAGGACTCAGCAGGAACATAAAGAGCCGGAGAATCCTGTGAATACGGCTCTGGGTTAGTATTACAAGCAGATTCTCGGCAAAACCAAAACACAACCTCCAGATTTGCACGTTTTCCTATAAAATATAACTGGATTTTCAGCTGAGATACACATTAGCAGGAGACCTTTCCCCTAACCACACGATAAATATAGATAAAGATTTTTTATAGCTGCGTGAAGGCTTGGAATAGTGTTGATTCCTTACTAAAGACGTCAAGGAGATGGCTAGCATCTTTCATGGAAGGTCAAACAAAAAACGCTTTAAAAAAGTATAAAGCTAAAAAAAACAGGACCATGAGAGAGAAACAGGCAAGACCTTACAGTAAGGAGACACATATGCAAAACTTCTACATGATGCACATACATTAGACATGTGCATTAGTTTTAGTACTAAAACGATTTAGTCAGAATTTTGGGATAATTTAGTTTTCGTATGACTCAAGAGATACAAAAAACGAAAGAAACTAAAATAAAATGCACTACATTTTAGTTTCAGTCCTTTTTGTGATATTACATTGATGAGTGAAAGAGACCAATAATGAAGAGTGCAACATCGCAAAGCTACAGAAAAGGTTTGTATGCGTAATCCTTCCCGACCCCTACCCGAAAATCTGACAGTGATAGAGCTCCAGAATACTCACTCGCAGCACAGACAGCCAGCACAGGAGAGGAAACCTTTACTTAACCCTTGCATGTCTATGAGGCAGACAAGATGACAAAAGCAGCTGGAGAAGGAAAACATTCAAATAAATCACACTGAAAGCTAATGACAGAGGAGGGCTGGATAGTAAAAACCCCTTTATAACAAGCAGCGCTGTGAGAAGAGAGGGACTTTATAAAATGTGTGTTATCTCCCCTCCCACTCTGCATAATAGGGGCTTAGGTCTGATACATTTTATATTATCCAGGAGCACTATTCCCTTTTTTCATGTATAATACACATTTTATATAAAGTCCCTCTCCTCTCCCAGTGCAGCTTTTATAAAAAATTTTTTTACGTCTGATACATTTAGTATCCAGCTCTCACAGTTACTCTGTCATTATGAGCTGTCAGTGTGATTTATTTCAATGTTTTCCCTGGATTTAAAGTGCTTTATTTTATTATAAAAATAAATTTGCACCAGTCATCTCTTCTCTGAGCTTTCAGACTGATTTACTTTAATATTTTCCCTCTCCCCTGCTTTTATATTCCTGTATCTCCCCCACAGAGATACAAAGTTTAAGTAAAGGTTCTCTCTCCTGTGCTGGATAAGCATTGCATTCCGAAGTTCTGCACCCTCCACATCCCAATGCAGTAGGATGTGCTATACAGAGAGGAGCATTAATTAGTGCAGGTGGATGTTGTATACATTATACAGAGAGGGGTATTAATTAATGCAGGAGGATGTTATCTACATTATACAGAGACAAGCCTTTTTTTTAGCCCTTTAAATCCAGTGGCTGTGAGCGCTGAGATCGGCTGCTTGTTATATTATCTCTCAGTACAATGTATCAGGCTCAGCTGTTACAGTAACTGACTGTAACAGCGCTGAGTTTCAGTAAAACAAGGAAATAATATTGTTCTAACCTCTTATATATAAAAATATTATTTACTCGTGTATCGCTCACTCCAGGAGGAGCCGCTGAATTTAAACCTCAGGTCAGTCTCCCCGCACTAGGGAATAAATATACACCAGCACTGTTGTGGATTTTATAAGTTATATAGTTTACTGATCTCAAATAAACTGGCATATATAGAGCAGCACGGTATACATATATATTTACAGTAGTTCGTAATGCGAGAAACGCGCAGCGGAAAAGAAAAAGGAATTTTAACCCCTTCGTTATTGGAATGTGAGTCCCATACAGGTTGTGTCCCAAGAAGGTGTACGTGTATGCGTGTGTTGGTACCCGGGTACAAGATTCAACTGGCCAGTGAATGATTTCAATGTGTCTTCGACTAGTCACGTTGGGGCCCTGTAGGTTTAGACAAACTTGCAGCGTGCTTTATTATTTTACTGTGGCCGGGAAGGCCTCTCACCCATACGCCAGATACTCTGCGCTCTGCTCGACCCAGGACGTCTCTCCGCTCGACTTGACTGGGACTCTGTGCCACCGGATCCGCTTGTCTTGCTTGTCCGTTTCTGTCACAAGATGCTCAGCTCACCGCCTGCACTCCCATTAGATCATCGTGGTCTCCTAGCTCGGGGTCTTTCAGCAACTCTGTATCTGTGTAAACTTCTCAGCGGTGGATTACTAGGTCTCTGGCAAGTAATGTGAACCGATCTCCAGCTCCGCAAGGCTACACCTGCTCTCCGGCCTGGTCACGATCATTGTCTGTCTCACGTGCGTCTTGCTCTCTTCACTCCTCGGCGCACTCTGGGTTTCCTCTGTACGAGGCTGCGGATGTAAGTCTTCTCTCCCCACCCACTTCCTGTTCTCGCCGCAAAGCATGCTGGAAAACGTAGTCCCATTGTCCAGTGTCTCTTACATTGCGCTTGTCTCCCTCTGGTGGCCAAAAATAAGTACTACAGCAACAGTGTTTTAAACCAGCGCTACACTCTCCCCCTCCTAGAACTCTTGGGTCTCTCCAAGGAGGTATAACAGTTGCATTACATTTCAACATAACATTAGGCAACATATACAGGCTCAGCAGCAAGCATACAATGGGTCAGATACACTTCCTCAAGTTGTCTCATGCTTCTGACTACCTCCACTAACATAGCAGACACTTCAGGCAACCTTCGCACCGTGGTAACAGCCTCTTCAGTGCTATGTCCTGGTGAGTCGTAGGTGAGTCTCTGGGGCGGTCGAATAGAGCGTTTTGGTTCTGGCTCAATCAGTTTCTCTTCAGGTGGAAGTACTACAGGTGCGGGTTCAGTTCTATCATCCACAACTGGAACAGACATCTCTCTGGAGTATGATCCTTCCATTGAAGGCATAGAACTGTAATCATAAGATGCGGCTTCAGGAACTACAGGGATTTCAGAAGTCTCGGGAACTTCCAATTGGAATTCAGGAGCCTCAGGACTCAGGTTACTTTCCCACCGTTCAGGAACTGGAATGACCTCTTCAGGCTCTGGTGAGTGCACCCAGTCCAGACAAAAGCTTTCTTCCTCACTGTCCCCTTCACTCTCTTCAACAACCCGTGTCTGCTGAGACCGAGTAATGGGAGTTAAGCGTGGAGCAGGCGGGTTCGGCAGAGAAAGTTCGTCACCAACTGGTATCCTTACAGCCTCTCTCAAAGGTAGCATATGATTCCGGTGCCAGTTTTTAAGAGGCCCAGCCTTTCCATCCGGTCGGATTTGGTAAACTGGCAGACCCGGCAGTTGCTTGCAGACAATGTAGACCTGAGAACTCCATCTATCCGCCAACTTATGCCTTGCAGCAGCACCCAAGTTCTTCAACAAAACTCTATCGTTTGTAGATCCTGTATCCGAACTTTCAAGTCATAGTTCTGCTTATTCCTCTGTTCCCTGTTTCCTGAGGTCAAACGGGCCTGTTCAAACGCAGAGGCCAAGTTCTTCTGAAGTCTATCCACATAATTTCTGTGAGAAGCTACTGACGTCTGGTCCAGAGATAGCCCAACCTCCAAATCAACCGGCAGTCGAGCTTCTCTTCCGAACATAAGACGGTACGGTGAGTATCCAGTAGCGTCACTCTCCGTACCTTTGTATGCATGTACTAGCATAGCTATGTGACGACTCCAGTTTTGCTTCTCTCTGTTTGACAGTGTCCCCAACATATTTAGCAGCGTGCGATTGAACCTTTCGGGTTGAGCGTCACCTTGAGGGGGATATCGTGTAGTTCGGGTCTTCTGAATTCCCAACAGTTCCAGTAATTGCCCAACAAGCCGGCTCTCAAAGTCTCTACCCTAATCAGAGTGTATTCTCCTTGGTAGGCCATAGTGAACAAAGAACTTTTCCATTAGAACCTTCGCCACCATAGGAGCACGTTGGTCTTTCGTGGGAAAAGCTTGGGCATAACGTGTGAAATGATCAGTCACTACTAGAATATTTCCCTGCCCACTAGCATCCGGCTCTAAGCACAGGAAATCAATGCACACCAAATCTATGGGTCCTTGACTTTGTAGGTGGCTCAATGGAGCTGTTCGGGTCAGTAGGGTCTTCCTTTGGATACACCTCAGACATGAATGGCAGTAACTTTCCACTTCAGCTCTCATGCAGGGCCAATAGAATCTGTCTCGCACCAGCTTAAAAGTTCTCTCTGCACCTAAATGTTCATGTTCATCGTGTAACGACCGCAGCACATCCTCTCTGTGCTTAGTGGGAAGGAACAACTGTTGGATCTCTTCAGCATTGTTCGAGGGGCCTCTTCGGTAGACCCCCCATCCAACATCTTCAATAGTTCCCACTCTTTATATACCAATCTGGCCCCTTCTGGGGAATTTGTCAGAAGAATCTCCCGTTGGTTCGCGTTCAGGGCCTTCACGGTTAATGCAATCAAAGGGTCTTCAGCCTGATCAGCTCTCAGGTCCTGTTTTGAAAAAGTAGAAAACTTTCATCCCTCAGCTGCGTAGGATTACAATAGAACTCTGGAACAGCCGCAGCCATAACTCCTATAGCTTCTGCTTCAATCCCTCCCTTGACCCAGCGCTCTGCTCCTTGACATAAAGCTTGCACCCCATCTGGAGTTAACTGAGTCCATTCTGTAGTGTAGGGCCTTCTCGACAAAGCATCGGCATCTCGATTATTCACCCCAGGGCGATACTTCAGGCTGAACCGAAACCCTGACAGAGCGGCCAACCACCTATGTCCCATGGCGTCCAGCTTCGCGGTAGTAAGGATGTAGGTAAGAAGATTGTTATCCGTCTTTATCACAAATTCGGCTCCATACAGATAGTCTTTTAGCTTGTCTACCACCGCCCACTTCAAGGCTAGAAACTCCAACTTGTGGGTAGGATAGTTCTTTTCTGAAGGTGTAAGGCTCCGGCTCACATACGCTACAGGCCTCAGCAATCCACCATACTCTTGGTACAGGACTCCCCCTAGACCTTCTCTGCTGGCATCCACATGCAGTTTGTACGGCTTGTGAGGATCCGCGTAAGCCAAGACAGGAGCTCGAGTTAGACTCTCTTTCAACTTCACGAAAGCACCTTCGCATGGACTAGTCCATTCTCCCTGGATAGATTCTCGAGCCTTCCTTGGCCCTGGAGCCGACAAATTTCGGTCAGAGGCCTTGTGGCCTTCTTCTGCGTCTTCGTTCTGTAGGAGCTTGTTCAGTGGTTGAGCTATCTTGGCAAATCCTCCTACAAATCTTCGATAATAGGAGCAGAACCCCAAGAAAGATCTAAGTTCAGTAACATTTCGGGGTCTGGGCCAGGAAGCTACGGCTTCCAACTTCCGAGGATCTGTCGAAACGCCTTCTGCTGAAACCACATGTCCCAGATACGTAGTGGAAGGTAAACAGAATTGACATTTCTCCAGAGACAATTTCAACCCCTCTTCATGGAGCCTCTTCAAGACCTTCTCCAACCGCTGTTCATGTTCTTCCAGAGTCTTCCCAAACACAATAATATCATCCAGACACACTAATACTTCGATCAGGTTCATGTCCCCAATGGTCTTCTCCATTTACCGTTGGAACGTGGCTGGAGCTCCCGTAAGGCCTTGAGGCAGTCTGTTGAACTCAAAGAACCCCAATGGGCAGATGAACGCAGTCTTCTCTTTGTCTTCAGGATGCATTGGTATCTGGTGATACCCACTTCTCAGGTCTAGTACACTAAACCATTTTGCTCCAGACAGACACTGTAAGGCATCTTCTATCCGAGGAGTAGCATATTGATCTGGGATGGTTCTCCGATTTAGCGTGCGATAGTCTATACATAGACGGACAGAACCATTCTTCTTCTGGACCATTACTATTGGAGATAAATACGGGCTCCTGGACTCTTGGATCACCTTAGTTCTTTGCAGTTCATTCAGCTGTTCTCGTAGATCATCCAAGTCTCCCAGCGGAACTCGTCTTGACCTTTCTCGAAACGGCTTGTCTTCCTGTAGTCTAATGCGATGCTCAGTACTCTTAGCTAGGCCCACGTCAAACTCATCCTTGGAGAACAAATCCCTCCACTTTAGGACCTGGGACTGAAGACGTTTCTTCCATTCAGGTGAGATGGGAGCGTCCTTGGGGTAGAACCTTTCATCTGGAATCTCTTTATCTACTCCCCCTCCTAAATCGGTAAGAGAGAGAGGCGTAGCGGACGCTACTTGCCCGATAGGCATTCGTGCTTTCAGGACCACTGGAGAATCAGACACATTACACACACTGACTGAGACTCTTGCTCGTGTTCGTTTCAAAGCTCTTGTGGAGATTATTTCAGGGATTACTTCTACTCCGGTTTCACTCCCATGATTAAAATCGGTTTCCAGTACCACATAGGGACCTGGTTGCGATCCGTTCAACTTGACTGAAGCCCGGAAGCTCGCTACTTCTCCTGATTGCAGAACCTTCTCTGTTCCTTCCAATCTCCACAGGCGCCCCACTTCAGCAGGTGCCTTCTGTTCTTCGACCATTCTCTGATAGACTGGACGTAACATCGGGTGTACTCCCTTGGTAGAACCTTCTTCCAGTACCATAGGAGTCAGGAGATGTCGCACCAGATCAGTATTCGTCCCCACTATCATAGAACTTCTGTTTGCCCCTGAAGGCCGAGGACACACAATGGCCAATGCATCACAACCTCCAGACTGTCCGATGACTTCGGATCCGATCGCTAACTTCACCTGTAGATATCCGTCATATGGAAGTTTCTAAGTTCCGATACCCCAGATTTACAGGTCCTTCAATTTCTGTAGAGGTATGTGCTTCAAGTGCTTCTCATAGAAGTCTCGGTAGATCAATGTCACTTGAGCCCCTGAGTCCAACAGAGCTTTAGTGTAGACTCCCTCTACTTGGATTGGCACAATGGGAGAAGGACCTATCAGCTGGTCAGGAAACTTTGTTGTAGTAACAGGAAGTTTAGACCCAATTTGTTGTACCCTGGCCTTCTTCTTGGCCCGTGTAGGTTTTGGGTGTGCATTGCTTCCCCATGATGTAGGACCAGATGCTAAGGGAGTGACTCTTTCAGTCCTGGCAGGCTCAGCAGTTGGCCAGACTCTGGGCCCTCTCGGCCTCTCAGTCCTGGCTTGATTTTTGGAGCAGGTTTTGACCATTGGGCACATAGTTTGCTCCTTCACTTGTGCCCTCTGGCGTTTCCCACTGGTGAGGCTTTTAGGAGCTCTTCTACCATATTTCTTTCAAGCTTTTGGCTTTTGCATTGTGCGCGGAAATGACCCATTTCCCCACAACTGAAACATCTCTTCTTTGAAGATGGAGACGCACTTACTTGCTGTGATTCGGTTGAAGGACCCTGGCCAGACACCACAGCAACTCCAGTTGTCTGCATATCAGTAAGGAACTTCTGCATATCGGTCTGTGCCTCTACCACCTTCAAAAGTGCTCGGCACAGGTCCGCATGCGCCTGTTGCAATTCCGCTTGAGTTTCTTGTACCTTCTTAATGGTTTTGTGCAACTCACTATGTGCAGAAAGGGTTAGTTCTTTTGCAGCATTCTCTGTAGATTTAGGAACAACCAAACGCTCTTGTTCGTCCACTTCGGATCCATAGGTGTCTAACGAATCATCTTCAGGTTGCAGACATTCGTTATGCCTCACGGGTTGTGCGTAAGCTCTTTCTCCTCTCCTAAAGGATTTTTCTTCAAGTAAAGCCTCTTCCTCTCTGACAGCTCAGATCAGTTCCAGGTATTTCAATTCTCGGTTACCTTCCCTGCTTCTCAGCTGTAGCATCACCGGATCTAGAGGTTGAGCGCCCCTCAGGATCTGCTGCATTCGGATTTTATCTATTTTGGCCGATTCGGCCCCTTTCTTGAGAAGTATCTGGTGCAGAATCTTATCTAGGCGCCTCATATATTCAGTCATTTTCTCACCTTTTCGCTGGTAGGTGTGTTCATACTGGTACACGAGCGCCGCAGCCTTTTCCGTTCCCACAAAGACTTCCTGTAAAATATTTAGATAATCTAAAGCAGTGCAGTCTTGCTTACTCAATTTTAGGTTTCTTACAGCCTCTGACGCAGGTCCCTTTAAGCTCTCAGTAATCCTTTGCTTCTTCTCCGCTTCAGGGACGTCCCACTTATCCAGAGCCTGCATCACCTGTTCTACCCATTCTTCGAAGGTTTCTTCTCCCGCCGGAGTTGGTCCAATAGCCACTATAAATTCAGGCCCAATCATGGCCAGCGGACTGGGCGCGGGACCACTCGTGGGATCGCCACGTGGCATACTTGGCTGAATCAGTTGAATTTCCAGCTCATCGGTCAGCTTCACACTCGCGCCCTGAAAACACACTGGAACACCGTTTCTCCACTCAAAAAGAACATACGTGTGAGAGGTATCTGGGTTCTCTTTAATGTCCAGGGTTAGCCCCCGATGGTCTGGTGTAAGCGCGGCCACGGCCCGGCGAATCTGATCTTCGGCCCAAGTGTCTGCAAGAATATCTATGACTATACACAATTCTATCTGACTACTGTGCTCCTCAAACCATTTGGCAGCAGTGTCTGGATCCATATTTAACCCTTTAAATGCGTTTTTTCCAGAAACTCCATCCCAGACGAGCCCCCACATGTAGCGCTCACTCCCGGAGGAGCCACTGAATTTAAACCTTGGGTCAGTCTCCCCGCACTAGGGAATAAATATACACCAGCACTGTTGTGGATTTTATAAGTTATATAGTTTACTGATCTCAAATAAACTGGCATATATAGAGCAGCACGGTATACATATATATTTACAGAAGTTCGTAATGCGAGAAACGCGCAGCGGAAAAGAAAAAGGAATTTTAACCCCTTCGTTGTTGGAATGAGAGTCCCGTACAGGTTGTGTCCCAAGAAGGTGTATGTGTATGCGTGTGTTGGTACCCGGGTACAAGATTCAACTGGCCGGTGAATGATTTCAATGTGTCTTCGACTAGTCACGTTGGGGCCCTGTAGGTTTAGACAAACTTGCAGCGTGCTTTATTATTTTACTGTGGCCGGGAAGACCTCTCACCCATCCGCCAGATACTCTGCGCTCAGCTTGACCCAGGACGTCTCTCCGCTCGACTTGACTGGGACTCTGTGCCACCGGATCCGCTTGTCTTGCTTGTCCGTTTCAGTCACAAGATGCTCAACTCACCGCCTGCACTCCCATTAGATCATCTTGGTCTCCTAACTCGGGGTCCTTCAGCAACTCTGTATCTGTGTAAACTTCTCAGCCAAAAATAAGTACTACAGCAACAGTGTTTTAAATCAGCGCTACACTAGTTTTACTGAAACTCTGAGCACTGTGATGAGCAGCAGTCAGTTACTGTAACAGCTTTGCCTGACACATTGTGCTGAGAGTGAGAGATACTATAACAAGCAGCGATCTCAGCCCTCTGAGGAGCCACTTCAATAGTAATTGTATCTGCTGGTTTTCGGATGAATGAAATTAGTTTTCATACTAAAGAACTGAAAACGAATTTCTTTAGCAACTAAATAAATTGCATTTTAGGACTAATCCATTAGTTCAAAACGAAATTTTGTGCTGTGCACATGTCTAACATACATACACAGCAGCCACCAAAAAGAAATGGCCTAATCTGGAAGCTACAGGTTGTCCATCAGAACATCAGTGAGATCCAAGAACCTTACTAACACATGGAGGAAATGGGTAGAATCTTTCATGTAACATTAAACAACTCTTTAAAAAAAACTAACAAAATCTACAAGGATATTTAACCCATACAAGATCATGGCATGGTACAGGTCGCCGAAGTGTTGTTGCATCCCTGTTACATAAACAGAAAGGAGGGGGACCCAGCCAAGGCCATAAAGAGTTGAAGAAAAGGGGAAAAAAGGAGAGGTAGATTAATAATGTTACTGTGTGTACATATTTTTCTTTACCCTGTATTTTTTTCAGATACCGCCGTGAGCAGAAAGTATGGGAAAGGTCGTCAGATGGACAGAAATTCACTACTCATGAAGGAGGAGGAGGAATCCATTGAAATAAATCCATCTATAAAGCAAAAACGTCCCAAGAAATCCAGTATGTCTGCTAATAAGAAAGCACAAAGGAAAGAAAAGACATTTACATGTCCTGAATGTGGGAAAAGCTTTAAATATAGATCACGTCTGCTCACGCACCAGAGAAATCACACATCAGATAAGCCTTTTTCATGCTCTGACTGTGGGAAGTGTTTTAAGTCTAAATACGAACTGACTATACATCAGAGAACTCACACAGGAGAGAGACCGTATTCGTGTTCAGAATGTGGGAAATGTTTTAGCCGCAGCTCAACTCTTGCAATCCATCAGAATTTTCACTCGGGAGAGCAGCCTTTTGCATGTACTGAATGCGGGAAGCGTTTTTGCTATTTGCAACAGTTTGTTAAGCACCAGAAAACTCACTCGGGAGAGAAACCTTTTTCATGTTCTGAGTGTGGGAAATGTTTTACCCAGAGCTCAGATCTTTATTTACATTTTAGAACTCACACTGGAGAGAAGCCTTTTTCTTGTTCTGACTGTGGGAAATCTTTTAGGCGTAACTCAGATCTTGTTGGACATCTGACAACTCACACGGGCGATAAGCCTTTTACGTGTTCGGAGTGCGGAAAAGGTTTTGGTTATAGGTCAGCTCTTATTGCACATCAGAGAATTCACACAGGTGAGAAGCCTTTTTCATGTCCTGAATGTCGGAAAAGTTTTACCACTAGTGCAGCTCTTTGTTCACATCAGAGAACGCACACGGGAGAGAAACCTTACCCGTGTACTGTATGTGGAAAGCGTTTTAGCCAAATCTCAGCTGTTAATTCACATCAGAGAATGCACACGGGAGAGAAACCTTACCCGTGTACTGTATGTGGAAAGCGTTTTAGCCATAGCTCCGCTGTTAATTCACATCAGCGAATTCACACAGGAGAGAAACCTTATTCGTGTACCATATGTGGGAGAGGGTTTAGCCAAAGTTCAGCTCTTAAAACACATCAGAGAGTTCACACAGGAGAGAAGCCTTTTTCATGTTCTGACTGCGGGAAATGTTTTACCTGCAACGCACATCTTGTTCTACATCAGAGAATTCACACAGGAGAGAAACCTTATTTGTGTACCATATGTGGGAGAGGATTTAGCCAAAGTTCAGCTCTTAATACACATCAGAAAGTTCACACAGGAGCGAAGCCTTTTTCGTGTTCTGATTGCGGGAAATGTTTTACCTGCAACCCACATCTTGTTCTACATTAGAGAACTCACACAGGAGAGAAGCCGTTTTCATGTCTCTTGTGTGGGAGATGTTTCAGTCATCGCTCAGCATTGGTCAAGCATCAGATAATTCATACCCGATAGACTCCCTATTTGTGTACTGAATGTGGGAAAAGGTTTTCCTCCCGCTTGTTTTGTTGCACGTGTGGATGAAAGTCCTTTTTCCTGTTCTGAATGTGGGAAATGTTTTGTTTTGTTTGTACCAAACGTTCAGTGCTTGTTAGGCTGCAAAAAACAGGTACGTCCATCGTGTTCAGCGTAAGGTGATGTCTGCTGGGCCTCCACACCAAATATCCAGAAAATTATGCCAGAAAACTAAAGTATTTGGCTCTGAATAATAGTTTTCCCAATTAAGGACTGGCACGGAAATGAACCCCTTCAGTGTTGAGGATTTGTGGGAGGCGCCCTATGTATTCCATGCATTAATTTCCTCCCTGAAGCCTTTGAAGTGAAGGAATGCAGCCAGTTACATGTGTGGTTGCATTGACCTATATTACTGTTTGTGATGGTCACATGATCCACAGCCTGAGATTCTGGGCAGAGACTTAGAAAACACGAGTCCTAGGAGGAACCTATGCACTGCTCAGACATTGTATAGATCTCAAATCTCTTCAGGCTCCTTTGATTATGTCAGCCTTAATTTAATTTTATTTTTAATTGATAGAGTCTGCTCTTTCTAATGAGATGTCACTTGTTCATATAGAATGCAGGAGTTTTTATAGAATTGCTAAAAAAAAAAACTGCTGGTAGAGTTAACTGTTTAACTGGGGCTTAGCAGGGCTGTAATTCAGCCTCTGTCTTCCCCACTGGTTTACTTACTGAAACAGCATACTGTAAAATCAAAAGTACTGACACTCCCCTTTAAAATGAGTTGTCACTTGCCCCCCTTAGAACCAGACGATCACCATTTGAAGGTGACTACCTGCCCCCTATGAATGGCTGGGATATTTTAGGCCCTATTCCAACGTGGAAGTTAGCATGGAGACAGAAAGCAGGATAATGTGCACTTGCAGATTTTGCCATACTCTCTCTTATTCAAAGAGAGCTGCATTTGCCACCGACTTGATACGGTGCAATTTCGTGGCAATTCGGCTAGTCAGCAAGTCACCAAATATTGGCCAATTGCCAGCGAAATACGGTGGAATTCGGCGACCTTCGGTGGCAAGGAGAACTAATGGTTTATCTATTCAGAGGACGCTGAACAGTCCCGAAAAGCTGGCGAAATGCCCAAATTGTCGTTGCTTTCGTTCGACAGGTTTAAACAGGCGAATCCCATAGGTTTCAATGTAAAAAAAATCCTGTTTTTATACATTTTCCATTCAACCATTTATTCTTTTCATTTGCTGCAAAAAGTCTATTTTGTTCCTTAGAATTTTCTGCCTTTTTTTCAGTGACATTTTCAATTCATATCTTTTTGTTAAATGGCGTTTTCTTTTTTCTGTAATAGACCTCTTTTATTATTATTCATAGGACCTTATTATTTCCATGCATTTTTTTTGGTTTATATGCCTTTTAAATATTGTTTGGCGGCTGATCGGCTTTTTTCGGTAGCGGTCTATCGGATGTGTTCAGTAAAATTCCGGTGCTGTCTGAATAACTCCCTATGTTTAACATGCTATTCTGGGGAAGGTGCGATCTCAGCACCTCACCCCGGAACGCAGCACTAGCTTCCCTGATACCTGCAGTAGCGCTTCCGCGTCACCATGAGTATCAGCTCCTGTAGTCCATAGAACTCCATGGAGGCTTCTGGGCCGTGAGCTCTGCGTGACCTCTCTCTCGTGAGATTGTGGAGGGAGACTAGGAACTATTTCGTCCCAGTGTCACTCTGTTCCAGGAAGAAGAAGTGGCTGATTGCTCCGCCCTTTTCACTGTGGGATGAGAGGCGAGTATGGGATTTATAGGGGGGATTTTTAGAGCATGTTAAATGATTTTCCATTTGCAGAATCATTTAACACCAGCTTTTAGAAGGTGCTGAAACTTTACATTCATGGCCTAAAAAATTGCACCGACATTTAGGAATATCTCACTTTTCGAGACGGTAAAATTAGATTGCGCCCCCCCATGTTAAGTATAGGAGACGCAAGGTGCAGTAAGCTCGCGCAAGCTGATTTCACCCGTGTAGCATCAACTACAGAATATCACTGGCAGACGTTAAACTTCTCCTAGCGCTAACGATTACATATCAAGAAGCTACATTAGCACCAGCTATGTTATAGAGCCCTGTATTTTAATGGGGTGCACAGGCTTGCAGCTTATATCTCCTAATGGGCTTTAGTTAGAGGTTGACACCCCTCCTTTGAAAGTAGACAGGTTGATATCTTGTATGAGGGGGTCACATGACTCCAACTTACAGTCAGAGTAGAAATGTTGATAAACGTGGTGTTGAGACTCATTTAAGGGGTTAACCTCTAACATAACCATCATAAATCAGATTCAGGAGGGTTTGTATCCCCTCTGTGGCCCTCCATAATACACAGGGTTTGCCAGAAGGGGCGACAGACCCAAGCGGCACATCAGGAGGTGCGGCACCAACTATGTGGATCGGATGCGTGCCGACCACGTCGCTTCAATGCCGTCAGCATCTGACCTCAGTCATCCTTCTGATTGTACTTTGCGAGCCACATTCAGCGTCCTAGAGGGGAAACTCTCTCCTATGTATGTGTGGGGACGTCTGATCTGCGCTGGCATATTATAGATGGCGTGCTGGCTTTTCCACCCCAAGCTGTGACACGTCACACCACCTGCACAGGGGAAGCATGAGACCCCTTATATGAAAGCATTTTTTCCAGAGACCAAAATTACATTGGTCGGGGGGGGGATTGGGCTAAAATGCCCCGAAAAAGCATTTTTTCAGCCAGAATCATGTATATTTTTGCTATTAAAACAACCGAAGTTTAAAAATCCTATCTTTAAAAACTTCCCGTCTGATTTTCCCACTTTCCGTCCCTTAATATACGTTTATAAGCTCTGTTCAGCACTTGATTATTCTTTTCCGGAAATCTGCTGACTGATACCTTCAACGTGAATAGTTTAAGCAAACATTCCGTGGAAAAGTACATCTGCGAGAGCCGATATTTGAGCGGAATGTTTACCGGGAATGGAAATGTCAGTATTACCTTATTTAAATATCAGGAACCTAAAAATGGTTGAATTGCAGCTGAAAAAGCTTCCGATTTTGGTGATCAGGCCGAATTAAATCGATCCCGTGATCCTTGAGCGCGGTTTCCCGTCTTTCTGATGAGCTGTGTCTTTTTTGTATTATAGAAAACTGTGGGCGAGGAATGACTTTCATTACCAAAAAGTTGTACCAGTGTACCTCCCTGTTAGCGGGAAGAATAATGTATGTTTAAAATGTAGCTTTTATTAAAAATAAACACCAGAGAACCACCCGAGACAGTCATCCATTACTAGGCACCATCTCTAAATTCTTCCCTATGTTCCTGTGTATTACTATATGATGTGCTGTCCCCATCTGGGTTTGGACATTCTTTCGGATGCCACATGGATGGAGGTCCCCTTAGTGTGGATGTGTATAAACGGGAGCAAGGAGTCTGGGGAGTCCCAAGCGACCAGCGGCCGGACAGGCAGCTCCATCATGAAAAGGAATCCCTGGGCCTTGGCATTCACTTACGGAGTGCTCCCTGACAGGTTGCGGGGATGACTTCAGTGCCCCCAGATTCCAGCTGGGCAACTCTCAGGGCCCTATTACACTCCTAACTCAAAAATGCTCGCGCAGCGCAGAATTCTTTGCGCACAGCATTAACGAGCAAAAATTAACGGTGGTATTACAATCCTAGCGCATTTTTTCATCCATCAAAAGATAACATTCGTAAAACCGACGCGCAAAAATGCACGCAAAGTACCGTTGCGCGCAGAAATCAGTGAGCGCAATGTAATTTTTGACGTAAGTCCGTCATTTTTTGACGCGAGTCCGTCATTTTTTGACGCGAGTCCGTAATATTTTGACGCGAGTCCGTCATTTTTTTACGTGAGTCCGTCATTTTGTGCGGACTGCGCACAACAGACGTACGTTTTGAAGGAAGACAAGGTAGAGGCCATCATTTTTGACAGATGTAGTAAAACAAACGTGCGCATCGATGTTCTCTGTTTTGAATCCGCAGTTCGGTACGGTCAGGTTGTTACAATTTTCCGTTACCACCAGCTTTTGAAAGACGTTAAAATTATGCGCGGAAACGTTGTCCGTTAAATTTTGCGCTAAGATTGTGCGCTGGTACGCGCATGGTATTACAAACGCATTTGCGCACACAATGTTAAGTATAGGACGCGCAAAGTTCATTATGCTCGCGCAGGTCCATCCGCGTTAACGTGCATTTTTTGCGCAGACGTTGTAATACGACGTTCAGCGCAAAGGGTTTTGCCCCTCGCATTAACGCGTCTTTGCGCCTGTGCAAAATTGTGCACGAGGAATGTAATAGGGCAGTGTCTTACCTGCCCTTCCCATGACTCTGAGCAGGCAGGGCAGTCTAGGTGAGTCACAGCCAAGGCCACGGGGCTCCAACATGGGAGGTTGGGACTCTCCATGCCCGTCAAGTCTTAGACTTGAACAACTCCGTCTCCCATTCCCGAAAATGCCATGATCGGGCTCCGATCCCTATCATACCGATCAGATCAGCACATCCCTATTGCTTAGTACCTCTGGGAATCTCCCCCAACTGGTCACTCACTCCTAGAATTACCTAGAACAGCAGGGGGAGGCAGAGATCAGAGGGTAAAGCGTGTGTAAAAAACAGTCCATTGTTACTTGAGTGTGGAGCTCCATGGAGGGCACCTCTGGGAAGGACCTGCTGCCATAAGGCCTAGAGACACTCCGGGATGGTGACGATACTCTGATCGGTGTGTTATTCCTCCGGTTACTGTTTATTAGTCGTGTTGAATAAGTTCTTCTCTTTGCTGCTGGTGATCATCATGTTTCGCATAGAGCAGTGGTGACCAATCATGGCCCTCCAGACGTCAGCCACTCATTAGGTCAGCAGAGTATCACGGGAGATGTCGTTACAAAACAACTGGAGGGCCAAGGTCGGAAACCCCTGGCATAGAGGAATGCGTAACTTCACATGGTGGTTAACACAATCTGGACTTTATTAGGCCTGTGTAGGAGATTATTGTAGCATTGAGCTCTCCAGGAGTTACTCTGGTCAAGGCTCACTGGGTTTAGTGAAATGTTTTAGTGTATTGTGTGGTTATTGGGTTTAGATGTTGCTCCTTGTGTTTCTTATCGTATTTTGGTGCATGCTGATTATTCCATTTTTTTTTCTCTTTTAACCAGTTATTGTGCATAATAATATATTGTTTTTATGTGAATTGTTTTTTGCATAAAATATATCAATATTTTATTGGCATTTGTGTGCGTTTTGTTAGATATCTCTAAGGATTGAGTGACAAACACTGCATTATGTCAGGAGCTCTGGGGATGTAGCAGGGCTTCAGGGGTTAAATTAAGGCTCGGTAATGTTCAACTGTCAACACAGCAATGCTGTGATTCCCCTGCAAGTGCCGGCTAAAAATAAATTTATATACACACACTTCATCGTAGCAGAGGGATGGAGGGAACAACCTTGAGCCTTTCAGAGTTAATATTAGAAGCCTCCTTGTTATCTTCCGCCCCTTCCTGAGCCATCCCAGGCTGAGCTGCCAATCACACAGCTTTAATGCTTAATTCCGCCCACGAAAGAGAGGAAGCTAAAAACATGGCTGCCTCCATGAGATGAGCAGGCAGGATAGGAGCTACAAAAACTCCTAAAACTCCACCGGAAGCTGTAAAATAAAAAGGTTTACTGGAATAATTAACTACAACAAAACACATATCAGAGATCTCTATACCAGACGTCAGGAGCTCTGACACGGCTGCCTGAGGCCAGGAAGCTTCACTAGAGAGGGACTTCACCTGCCAGGACTCCCAGCCCCTGCTGCATTATATGGAGGGGAATAAAAACACATAGCAATGGGGATTTCACAGCCCCTGCTGGATTATATGTGGAGGAATTAAACACACACAGCAACAACAAAACACTGACAGGGTTAATACACTCCAATGCAAATTACCCTCTCTCCCTTACAGGGTTAATACTCACCAATGTAGAAGAAAAAATGTGCGATGCAGACGCCGTTTTTGGT